>VXBH01007896.1:347017-365320 GCA_013400035.1 Rynchops niger | reverse complement strand
GAAGCTGGTGAAGGGCCTGCAGAATAAATCTTATGAGGAGCGACTGAAGGAGCTGGGACTGTTTAGTTTGAGGAAGAGGACGCTGAGGGGAGACCTCATCACTCTACAACTACTTGAAAGGATATTGTAGAGAGGTCGGTGATGGTCTCTTCTTATGGGTAATTAGTGATAGAACAAGGGGGAATGGGTTCAAGATGCAGCAGAGTAGGTTTAGACTGGACATTAGGAAAAAATCCTTCACAGAAAGAGTGGTCAGACACTGGAATAGGCTGCCCAGGAAGGTGGTAGAGTCACCATCCCTGAATGGGTTTAGGAGTCATTTAGATGTGGTGTTAGGTGATATGGTGCAGGGGGGAACTTTGTAGAGTGGAGTTGATGGTTGGACTCGATGATCCCAAAGGTCTTTTCCAACCTAAATGAGCCTATGATTCTATAAGGATACACAATGCAGGAGTTCATTCTAGGCTTACACTCTACCAATACATAAAGCACAAAGAAGAACAAGAACTTAGAGAAAAGGGCCAATTCTCAGAATATGTAAATCACAGGAGATATAATTTGGGATAATTTGCTGAGTGACTGTCACCAGTGACAAGCAGGGAATTCAATAGAGTTCTGTGGTTTTTCTACTCTTTACTGGTGACGTACTTGCTACTCCTGGAACTTTATATGGTTTTCAGAGACATTCAGTGGTCAAACAATATACTGCAACTCAATGTTTTTGAAAAAACTGAAAACGTAATGATGTCAGATAGCACTTAGCATAGTGAAAGCTGTGAAATGTAAACAAAGGACCAAGAAAACATTCTGTCTCCATTTCTACCATGAGATTTTGTTCAGCAATACACTGAAGTTAGCAAAACAAAACAAAAAGATTTTAGAAGAGCAAATATCATCTCTCCCACCAGTAAAGATACACATGTGTGCAAAATAAGTATTTGCTATCGATAGCTTTAGAACAACATAGACCGCCAGCAGTACCTGGAAACCCCAGTCCTGGACAAGTATTCTGTTGTGCCAAAGATTTTATGATTGACAGCTACCCTGTTTGCAATAACGCCACTTTATATTATTGAACCAGAGGAAAAGGTCTTTCCTGAAACAACTACTTCCTAGCATTCAGCTTGTACATATATAAAAATTCCCACCTTGCAGTTTAACACCAGGTGCATAGGGCAGACTCATCCATAATGAGCTGGCCACCTTTTAGTTTAGCATTAAGATTCTATTAAGTTTGTAAAGCAGCGTTGCTTACACATCTTTAAAGCCATATTCACATTGTGTTACTTTATTGTCTGTATCCCATGAGGTACATTATCAATAAGTTTACTTTAAAATCAAGGCAGGGATGTACTGAGTGACCATTCAGGTTAGAATTTCGCAAGACCTCCTTTCCCTGTGGTCTGCCGCTTGCCAGCTTAGGCAGGCTGCACGGCGGGGACTGGGGTGCTACTCCCCGGACGTGCTGAGGGTGCAGGCGGGATGGGAAGCAGGGATGCTGCCGCCGCAGCAGGCGGGACCAGGACTAGGACCAGGACTACTCCCGGGAGCTGCCGGTGCCCGCCTGGCAGCAGTCCCTGGGGGCTGGCAGGGGAGCGCTGGGCCAGGCCCAGCGGCACTAGATGGGAGGAGAAGGAGGATGACCTGCCGCTTGCAACAGCCTCGCAGGGATATGGGAAAGCCCCATCCAGCTGCGCCCAGCCGTGCCTTCACCCTGCTCAGCTGCTCAACGCAAGTTCTAAAAGGGGAGGCTTGGCTCCCAGCAATCATGGAGCTTGCTCAAAACCAACGAGGTCTTCTGGTATCGATAAATATTGAGCTCTTTTTTTATTTGCTTTCCAGCCTCTGCTGCACCCGATTCACACTTTCAAGGCTTCTTCCAGGAGGGCAAGTAGACATTTTGCTTTAAAAAGCTAAAGCCACATTTCTAATGGACTAGCACAATTCTAGCAGCTGAGGTTTTAAAGGTAATGCTAGACAATGTGACAATGAACAATAAATACTGACATAAAGAGCTAAATGTTTCTGTTTCTGCATCAAAACTGGAAATCTTTTTCCTCCACCATCTTTGGATGCTGAATGGTACAAGTGGGTTTGTGAGCTCTGAACACCTGCCTGGCAAACCTGGGCTCAGGTAATATTCAGAATAATGGTTCCTAGCACTAATAAGCAAACAACACTCCACTGAAAATCACCCTATGATTAACACCATTACTGTTAAACACTTATCTGACAGAAGCACCACTTTAATAAAATAAAGATGATAACTAACTCATTCCCTAGACAGCTTGTAACATGAAAGCCCAAAAAAAAGGCTGGAAAAAGGGAATAAAATATGGGGAGAAAATACGTGAATTTACAGGGTGGAGAACAGGCACAAGGTGGTTTGGTTTTGTTTTAAACTCTGTTGAGAGATTTCAGAAACCCAGATACATCTACCTAGCATCATACTGGCTTCCACGTGTGCAATTAGACAAAGTGTTGGTGACTGCAAAAATGAACTCATGAGAGTACTGATGACCTGACAAAAAGACCCAATTCTCCAGACTATTGTACCTTGAAGAGATCTAATTCTGCAGGTATGAGAAAGAACAGATGGGCTCTAATTGTTAATACAAAATAAACACTGGGAAATCATATGCTACATTCCTAAGTTTGCCTGTTTGCATATACAACAGTCTTACTCAATACAGATGGCTTTTGTGTGTGTGCAGGCTCTAGCACCAAGTGAAATCATTTCAGGGAGGCACACTGGAAGAAAACTGTTGATTTTACTTTTGTGAAGTGTTGGTTGCCTTTTTTTTTTTTTTTTCCCCTCTAGTTTAGCATCATGAATCAGTCCACACAGATGCCTGGAAAGTACCAAAAACTTGGATAATACCAAAACTAAAGAGATTATGGGAGCACCCTGGCAGTGCAGTGAGGAATGAGACAACCTCCATATCTCTCCAGTCCCAACAGACTGACTACAGGGAGGGGAAGTCAGTCTCCTTCCTAAGAAAGCCTGACTTTTAAGTGACAGAGCAGCTTCATGAACTCAAGGAAGATATTACCCCAATCCTGAAACAGTCTCCTCGTCTCTCAAACCCTTTAAGCAATGGTCCAAAACCAGCCAAAGTCTACAGCTGTATTCTTCACAATAGGGGTGTTTTAATCAGTACTTGCAAGGCACCAAGCACTCTGTGGATGGGGACCAGATAAGCACACAGATTTTGCAGAAGGATTGTATTCGTCACTTGTAAGCAAGGCAGCTTCGTAGGAGCAGAAATGTTACTCCGAAACAAAACTACGGGGTTGCCAGTAGGGCCAAGTCACAACAATGAAGATAGCCCGCTCTGGAGACATGCAGAGGAACTGTGCTGGATTCAATAAAGCCAAGTTGTACCAGGAACCCAGGAACAAGGCTTGAACCTGATAGTGACAGATCTGATGGCACAGAACAGTGGGTTTGTGACTTAAAAGGTAACTTTTGAAGAAATCAGTGTCTTGAATTATAGAAAGGACCTCAGAAAGCTAGAGAAAGATTAAAAGGTGAGAAACAATACATCAGACCGAATCTGCATATTAGTGGAAAAATGAAGCTGCATTTTTCTATCTTTAAAGCCTGTAAGTTGAGAATAAGCCTTCTTTCTAAAGAAATACGCTCTGGTTCAATCAAAAATTTTTGGTCCTTGTGTAGAATTGCTCAAATAAACTCTACAGTGCCTCAGGTATGCAGGCAGGCACTAATTTCCATTTCTTCCTACAACTTATGAACCATTCTCCTCTGTTCATTTCAATTGCTTCAGGTGTAGAATTAGCACCTAAGGTTGTAATCAATGTATTTAAATGTTTATGATACGGTTCTATTGGTTTCAGGGGCTGGGTTTTGTATTTGGGTTTGTTTTTGTTTTTTTTTTTTAAATTATAAATTCTTGTTTGATCACCCTTCAAATCTCTATTTAAAGTTTTAAAAAATTGCACCTCTTCCCATTTCGCAAGCAGTCAGCATTGGCGTATGTTTACCTAATAGATGCTTAATAAACACCAGATGCTCAGCTGCCTGTTTGGACACATGTATTATGAACTTCCAGCCATCCCATCCCACTCCTCACACTGTCACCTGCTCACATCGCAGAGAACCTGCTCCCCCTGCACACAGCCGCGCAGTTGGCAATATTTGAACTGCAGTGCCAGTCAGCCACGCATCATCCCGCAGGAGTCTGGAAATATCAGCTCACATTTTTGATTTCCCAGGGACCCAAATAGATGAGGCAATTACTGACACGCTTCACTACAGAGTTTTAATGAGCTGACAGAAGAATGAGACGGGCGAATTCAGCATAGCAGGAAATAGCGATGGAGCTGTGTTCTTCCTTTTCCTTCCTCCTGCCAAAAGCTGTTTGCATGAGGCTGCCACACAGCCCCTCAATACCAACAGGTAGGAAAAACAAAGCTGGAGAAAAGGTTAAGCTGATTAAAAAGAAACACAAGCCAGCTTTTCCATAAAAATTAGCAAAAGCTTGTTTGCCAAGACCAAATAGCTTGTTTGCCAGTTACAGTTCGGTGGACAGGTAGCAGCTTGGATGCGTAACATATAAACAACGGATATGCAGATTTAAGGTCATCTCACCCCACTCCTCACAAGACCTTCATCCAGAATACCCAGTTCTTGGACACCTGCAAGGTAGGCTTACACATGATAAACTACTTCCAAAAGAAGAGCCCCTTCGACCCAGGTCTTAGACATACAGCTACATTCAATTACAGTGCCTACAAGCCTCAGTGTCCCCATGTATGTCACACCTGCCTCCCCCAGAGCTGGATGGGATATTCATCAGGGAAAACACTAGCTGCATGCAGATCCGGCAGCAGCCCCATCTTCCTCCTGACCCGTCTCTGAGCAGGAAGGACCACCACACTTGGGCATCCAGAGGCCGGTGCCCCAGAGACACAGACAGTTGGCAGGAGGCTTCCCAGGAGGACCGAGGCACTGCTACGAGTGCGGGTGGATATATGGGTGACCTCAGCACGGGCTGAGGGCACAACTGCCTGCACAGGTGGTGGGCTTGCAAGGGACATTCTGGAATGCACCAGCAGTCCCACAAGCACTTTGGTGGGTACAGCAAGAACACAGCCAAGGGGCCTCTCAGAGCAAAAACTCCCTGCTGCTGAAACACAGAACTTGAACTTACATTTAAAGTAAAAATTTGATCTCCTGTGCTCAGAAATAAAAAGATACGTGTCCTCATCCTTGGCACTGCCCAGCTATTTTGCTGGGCCTAAGCGCAGTCTGCAAAACTGGTGTTAAAAGCAAACTCCTACCCATTAGTGTTTAATCACAGTCATGAATTATTCCAAGGAGAGTGGTACTTCTCCACTCACAGCAATTTTAGTAAAATGTATAATTTGATTTTTGCACAGTGAAATGGGAGTGTGACTGCTATTGTGAAATATCGTAGGAAATTGCAGCAGTAATAGGGTAGAAAGATTTATATTTTGTTTTCTGAAGAAAACTTCCTGCATGTGTTGATAGATTGCTTGACTTCACCTAAACAATTAGATGTTGATAAACAGTACGGTTTGAAAAAATTCTGTTACAGAATAACCTATTGACCAACACCATTGATTCTCAATGGGCGAGGAGAGCAGGGGATGAAAGCTGACCTTTTTCATTCTATGGCGTCCTCAGGCAGAAATGCTTTTTGAAATAGCTTGCCTGAAATAAAGTATCAAACAACACGTGGCGTAAATGTCAACTACTCCTGATTCAAACTTGCAAATGCTGCCAATCTTCGTATGTGGATCAATACTAGTCTGAAAGACAGCTATTACGGAGCAAATGGGGGGATTATAGAAGTAGTGAGAAGCGATTAATTTCTAGTTATCTTACAGCAGATAATACTAAAACAATATCCATAATGGATATGGTTTTACAGCTAATAGAATAAAGACTCTTCCTCCTTGAGGACTGGGGGATACAGATAGCTATGGTTTCAAACACAGTGTTTGAAAATATCAAAAATATGAATGTAAAAAAATCTGCATAGTGGTTACTTTTGAAAATAGGGGATGTAGGTCTCTTGTGTGAGTGCATTTCTACCGCAGAAGCGGAAAGTCTCATGCCATTTTGAAACAGAACAAAACNGGGGTGGGGGAGAATACTAAAAATCTGAGCTTTTTTGCCCTTCGGGAATAAAGTATTCAGGATAGAGTCAACTCTGAAGCAACAGATCGCCACAGTGCACACTGAATAGAAGCCGTGACTAACAGCAATGAACTTAAAAATTGCAACAGCAGCGACCTATCCAAAAGGCTGCATTACTTATATCTCCCTTAGGCTTGTATTTAAAACTCTCCCAGCGAGTCAGGAGAGCCTCATACGATTATGAAATATGAAGGAGGCACAAAAGCAAGAGGACATCCTGGGTGAGACCAACTGGGCCAGCATCAGCCTCAGATGTGCTAGTACAACATGCTTGGGGAAACCCTACAGCAAGGAGGACAAGTACATGAAGACTTCTCTCTTCTTTCCCCTTTCTTGCCCCAGCCTCTGCAGAACTTCCCAGCTTCTAATAAGAAGCAGTTAATCGATCCCCCAGAACCAGCAGCAGCTTTAGCATATGCTAATTTACTAAGCGTACCGCTAAGATCAACTCAGCGTTCTTATAAGATGTACATGGGTACATTAGTTTTAAGGCCTTTCAGATTGTCCCATGTCACAAAACATACACACAGCTCTCCTAGCGGAGGAGTTGGTGAAACCTTTCAACACCAAGTACGCATGATGATGTCAAGAGTAAGAGGCTGGTGAAGAAGGAGGCTATAAGAAGCAGCACAAATGAAACTAGATACAGTGTTCAAGAGCTGTCAACCCTGTCACAGACTTCAGCAGCTGTTTGGCTGTTGCTGCATCTCTACCTTTGAAAACCTCCCATTCATAAAAGACCGTTTATCATAATAGGCGTACGTCATTGCTGCTACTCACAGTTTAAAAAACGCATATCACCGCCAATGGGAAAACGGATCTAAAAGTTCAACACTAGTAGATTTACATTTCTTAAGTTTCAAATAAAAATTGCTAGCAAGTGAGAAATACATATTACATCAGAATAACCATATGAAAAGTTTTAGAGAACAAGAGAATAGATGCCTCATTATCCTCAACTGTTACCAGAGACATTCTTTATCTTATCAGGTACATCAGTTAATACGAAATTATTGTAGTAGGTATTTGTCATAACTCTTTGTTAGTCCTGACTCACCTTTATGATTTGACAGATAGGAAAAGTCTGAGGGAAAAAAAAAAACTCACTAGGAAAAACATTGAGCTAAACTGGGTTTTAAACTGGAAATTTAACTTGGAAAAACAAATAACCAAATGTTATCTGCAAACAGCGAACATTTTTTTTTTCTGTTTATCAATGTCTTATTCTGTTCCACTTCTCTATTTTCTTTGCCACAGTGCTATCAGCAGTACAATATCCAAACTGCTCTGTGCTTTTAAGATGACAAGAAATTATCACTGACTTTTGATTTGGAAGTTATGTTACCTCTCTCTGAAAGCTGGACAGTGACATCCATAACAAAGACGTAAGTTCCCATCATAGGCAACACCTTTTTTTCATGTATTGTTCAAATATAGTAAAAGGAAAGCAGATTTAAAAAAAAAAAATTTACAAGCTATGTTTAAGCGTTCTACATAAAACAATAAAAGAGTGAAGGACAAACCCGTTCTACTAGACTTCATGGTTGTTTTATTGTGGCGTTTTGTTTTTGTTGTTTTTTTTTTGTTTGTTTGTTTGTTTTTTTTTTTTTAAACAATTTCCATTTGCTTTTAACCATTTCAGCTGTAACTATTCTGGATAGTACAAGCTATTCCTGGATAAGAGTCCCACTCTTAGTGAAAGCACAAAGATGTTGAGTAGCAAAGCATACCAAGATTTATTAAGAGTATGAAGCTAGATATTACCAAGGGGAAAACTATAACTGATTCTTGGCATAACCACTGTGAATGACAACATAACAAGAAATTAGTTTATGCAAAACATTGAAAAGTGCTGCTTTCCTGATAAGAAATATAGTGTTCAGGACTTTCATGCTCAAGTTATAGATCAATAAATGGAACTACACCAGGATACTGTAAGCAGTTGCCCAGCATTCAGTTCTACAAGAGAAAATCTGCATTCCTGCCCCATCTGGCACCAGGCTTCCCCTTGTTATGCTACTGAAATTCCTCCATCTTTTTATTTTGAAAATTTCTATGCAAAGTCTTATTTGGCCCATAGAAACTGATACTGTGTAAGATTATTACATCCCATGTCTGCAGGAACAGCTGCTGAGAACCAATTATTTTCAAGTAGGTTGGAAAGTTTTAGTTTCCTTCATTTCTGGGGCAGCTCCTCTAACCCAGGGGAAGAGAAAAGCGAAAAAGAGAGCAGTGTGTTTCATTTGTTGAGAAAGCTACTTTGGCTTTTTCAGTCCACATTAAGTTGTCAGACATTTGTTTCAAGTCATCAAATTTGGGGAGAGGACAGTCAACTTTCTTGAATGCTTGTGGCATTTGGTAAAGCCATTCCCAGACCTGACTGAGGCCATCAGATGAGCCTCTAACTCATCCCATGTGTGCTGATCTGCACAGTAGAAACAGGGACAAGCTCTTCGGTCTCGCTTGTGGGGTTTCTTACCCTGGACAAGTGGGCTCAGGCTACAGTCCAGTCAGAAAATACTGGCCTGCACGGAGGTTATCAGCTCCAAGAGGTACAAGGCAGAGCTGAACCTGGCTTGTAGTCATTTTTGCTTCCCGTATTTGTAGAATTATCTTGTTTTCTGGATGAAAACAAGTTGCATTATGCACAGTATACATTCAAACTCTCCACAGCACCATGGAGCTTGCTGTTTGTGCAATCATGCCCTCTGAAACCCATGCGTCCTCCCTAGGTTTCCCAGAATATTCTCATGAGTATCAATAACGCTGAATGAGAATCCCTTTAACAATATAAAAGTTACTGTACTCTTCATACACCTTCTTTCTGACAAACAGACATTAGAATAAAGCTATGAAAAAGTCAGTTATTTCAACAGTTGAAGCACATAAAAGGAACATTTTAATAGCTCTCTGTGTAAATTCAAATAGCAATGCTCAAACAGCCTTGTAAGAATAAGACATTATCTTTGTTCAATGTTTTCCTCAGAAATTTTTGAAGTACTTGAAGAATTAAGTGTTCCATGAAATCATTCAAAAAGAGCATTGCCAAACAAGTCATTTCCAGGTTAACATTACAATTCTTCATCCTCCTGTTGAGTTCCCCTCTTACAAATTTGCTGATGCGTTCAAAAGATGTATGTTAATTACAAAGCACATGATACGAGCAATCTCTTTACAAAAAGAAGCCCAACCTTGTTTTGCTTACAGAAAACAAGGATTGTGGTTATGCAAGTCTGTAGCCAAAATGAAATTCCTCAGAATGGTTATGTATCTAAACAGAGAGAAAAGAGTCCTAGTTCTACGAAGCAGTAATAAAATGGATGTAGCATAAATGAAGAAGAGAGATGACAAAATTTACAATGGAATGCTGAGGTCCAAAGAACCTGTTTAATTGCATTAGTCATGCTGTTGGTACCTCAAAAATACTGGTACATTATCAATTGTGATGGAAGCTTAAAAGACAACTATCCCCAAACAAATATTACACCATTTCAAGGAAACATCAAAAGAAGCAGAATATTCCTACAGTTCACCGCTGTGTTTAGGAAAATTATCTAAGAGATGCTCTTACAAAGAAACCATGACTTTCAAATTAGGGCAAGCTTCTGAGGAGAAAAGGGGGGATATAAACACAACCTGAGTGGCCATTTTCTACATTCTGCCTCAAAATCAAACTCTACCTTTCACTTGTTAATGAAGTAAAAACATAATCCAGTTCTGAGATGTTACACAGTCCCTATTTTAGCAGCCAGATCACAAATTTATTCTAGGATGACAGAACGGCAGTTCTTAATTGCTAATTTAAATTATTAGAAAATTTGAAAGAAAAATTCTGAAAAGGGTGGTGGTGGCTAATAAATCTATTACATTCTGAGTATCTATGGTAATAGAAGAAATTTAATTCAAGTCAACCCATCCATCCATGAGTCTACAGCACGTAAGCACTTTTCAGCAAACAACTTTTCCCACTCATCAGTGAAAAGCTGATTCTTCTGGCAGCTGAATGGTTAAGTGGACTGATACAAAACCTTTCAAGAGAATAAGGTAGAAAACTTCATCATTTATATTTTATCTCTTCATTTGTACTTGAAAGATTTAGTTAGCACAGAGTATTGGGTTGAAGCGTACAAAGTTAAAGAGGAAATCAGAGCAGAAAAAATCTCTACATAAAGGATTTTTGTTTATTTAAAAATAAGTGTAAGGACATTCATTATTATCTATGCTTATTTCAGTAGCACAAATCTGACAAACGAGAAATATTTACCTTTTTCCTACAATCTCTCTACTGTTGGCACTTCAAATCTGCTGCTTCTTCTCTTCTCAGCCAAAATACCTACATTAGCCAAATATCATATTTCTTCGCGTTTACTCTGTGCTCTGCTAACATAAAACTTTGAGGAGATTGTTCCCTGAGAAAACGTGTTTTTCAAAATAAGTAACAAAAAAGAGCCACTTCCTCGTATAGTGATTCCAGATATAAGAGCTTGCTCTGCAAATGAAGAAAACTGGAATTATGGGAAAAAAAAAAAAAAAAAAAGGAGAACCATGTAAAACTCCCAGCTAGTTCTCTGTCCTATGAAAGTGTCAAGAGAAATAGTTCTGCCGGGACTTCTCTCGTGACCTTGCAGTGCTTGGCTCTGCTACAGGAAGTGAGATGAAGCCCATAAAGCTTGGAAGTAGAATTAAGCAGCTTATGAGACTCCAGAAAATTCAACAACAGAAAGAGAGAACATTTTCTTTTATGTTAAAAGCAAAAAAACCACAACTTAACACTTTCCATTGACTGGCTGCTAACCTTTTTTAGAAAACAGTCTACCTAAGCAATACTTACAGCTCTACATAATTGTAGTATTATGTATTTTTTCCATAAATAACATATTTTACACAAATTAATCTTATAGCAGACTTCCATCAAATCTTATTCATCGTACATTGTTTCTCTGACAGCCTAGATCCCCAGCTGCAATAGATTGGTTTCACCCTTTTGATTTATGCAAACTGAAGACTGTTATGTATGTGAACATTTTCACTCCAGCTGCTGCACATTGTCATTTCTGAAGTGAAAAACTGTAGAGCATTCAGCCATCTCCTGAACTGCTCAGAGCAGTAACTGAAAAAAAAATATTATGTCAAAATGAGTCCATAAAGAGAATTTAGGGAATAAACAAGTCAATCCACATCACTATGTGCACGAACAATCTAGACATCAAGCTATGTGCTTAATTTTGCACAACACAAATTAGCTGCTAAGAAAAGGAGCCCAAGGTATACAAGTTATGAGGGGACAGTTCTGCCCAGGTTAGCCTGTGGAAAACAAACTATCATCTTATTGTTAAGAAAGGTAGGGGTGCACTAATTACAACATAGCATTCATTCCCTGGGATTAGAAAACATCAGTTCATCTGCTCCCATCGTTATGCCTGCAGTACTGTTTTATTTAAGAGCAGTAATAGGATTGTGAAGCAAATGCTCCCATCATCCACACTAACTCATGTTGGTTTGGATAACCTAGCCATTTTGGTGCACATTTACCATATTCCTTCAGAGGAAACTAAGATATAATCTCTTCTCCAGTTACACACAAAACATGTTTCAATCCCTATGGGGTACATAAGCATTTGAACAAGAGTCCAGTCCTTTGGACCACACTGAAACTATTGATTTCCTTTGATACTTGTCTTGAAACGCATAAAAAGGGACATAAAGCCGAAAGTCACCACTGCAAAATTTTTATTAAAGTTGATTTCACAAAGATTAAGCTGTAATAATCTATTATTAACACTACGTGAGAATGCGTTTAGAAATATTAGGTAGGAAGACAGAATCTTTTACAATGGTGTTTGACACTAAGCCCAAGACTAAGAACTGTTAAATAGTGCAACATCTACAAGACCATTTTTCATGGCCTTCTTGCACTCATTTAATCTGCTATCTGTAATAACCAGGTAGATCCCTGGAAGTTTACTCAGCAAGTATTTAATGGTATTGGTCACCATCACATAGATCAAACAGTCACATTAACCTTGTATATCAGGTCAGCAACATGTTTGGAAAGCTTGTTATCAGCTCTCATCATTATTACCTCAAACCTTTAACAACTTCTCTATACATCACAAGCCCAGGGTCAGGGAGTTAATAACTTGTATCAGCATTCTCAAGCGTACAACAGAAAGAAGAAAAGCATAGTAATGGGGAGTGGCAGAAGCAGCTTAATGTCCTAATAAATGAAATTAAAGGTGAAGTAGACTATGGAAGAATCACAGGGGCTATTTAAGTGCATCAGAACTAGCATTGCTGAGATCTATAACAAACAAACGTTTTATGTATGTGAACCTCAATAACAAAACAAAATAGGCGAGTTAGAGGTATGGGGAGTGGGTGAAGTAATCTTTGAAGTAGATTGAAAAGACTGCAATTGTATGTGTTGGAGACATAATCTGATCCTCTTATTTTACCAGCAGCTATTACTTAGAACATTAATTTCTAGGTTCATAGGAACAGCTGGCCATAATTTTTCTGCTTCTGGGGCTCATATCCTGTAATAATACCACTCTAGGCCCTTCTGTATTTTTCATATGGCACTGTGTTTGATCATCCAGCTTTAAAAGTCTTCCACCCCACCGCTCCACTTAAGGTATTATGCGATCATGGGAAAGTAGTAGGAATTTTTCCATGGAAAGCATAAGGTTCATTCATTTAATAAGAAGTAAGAAAAGCTAAGCACTTTCCACTTTCTCCCATATCACGCCACTTGCTTTTGGTCATTATTTTGTTTTCACACATTGCCATACATCAATAGGTCTCCAAAAATGGCTTAGCTCAAAATGAATCATGAAACTTGAGTCTTCTGCAAGCAAGGAAAAAAAAAAAAAAAAAAAAAAAAAAAAAAAGAGAGGATCATCCCCTTTATAAATAAAAGAAAAAGCAGTTTTAAGAGCAACTAGGCAGAAATAACTGATGCACAGGTAGACAGAAAAAGTACACTCATTCTTAGTTTTTGAAAGACAAACAGCACAAACTTAAAAGCTACTCTGCATTTGCTATTAAATCCCATAAGTCTGCACAACTTGGTGTCGTGAGTTTGGCTTGGATCAAAACTGCTCTACATACTTCCACATGCTGTAGAAGGCAATGGTGACTAGTTAATAGGAGGAGGAACCAAGATCACTAGTACCACATGACACAAGCAAACCCTCAGACTTACACTGTGCAATCCTTATGCATATACCGTGCAACTATTTCTCCCCATATAATGAATTTCAGTACAACAAACACAGAAAGAAACTAAAATAAAACCCCCTCAACCACTGCTAACAAAAGTTGTAGCAGGGCTAGTTGCTTCCCAGGTAAATATCAACAACACATAGAGAAGGGGAAAATCATGAACTAAGCAAGATTCACCAAGTTAATTTTACACTTTTGATAAGATTAAGTGGACCAAAGCTTTGGGTTTTATTTTTTCATTCTTCATTTGTATACTCGTCAAGATTTAAGCTCTCTTGACGAGTCTAGAAAGAGCAGTGATTAATAGCCATGGCCTTTTCTGATAGATTAGTTCTTAACAGAAACAAAGTCCTTAAGTCAGGTGATTCAGCAACCTGCACGAGCCATTGCAAAATATTCATACATACAAATCAATGCTTTTTTTTTTTTAGATTGTTCTCCCTGACTTTCCCAATAAGACATCTTATTAGAATTGATAACATAATTAGATGGCAATTCCTTCCAACTGAACAAAAGCCTTTAATTATCCTTAAGTATAATGTTTATTTTCACCTAGTGTAGTATATTAAAGCTCAAAGAATCAGAAGTCCAGAATGCGATGTGAACAACAGCAAAGTGAAAGAAATATCTAATTTTAAAAAAAGAAAAAAAAAATCTAGTCAAGACTTTCAGGAGTTCCCATTACCACTTGTCAGGGCTGTCATGAACAATGCTGCATTGATTTGTTTTAGTATTAATGCTGGGTTTCCCCCCCCCCACCCCAAACCAGTTAAACCATTCATGCCTCCTCTCACTGTTGATGAGGCAGTCAGGTGGATTTCATAGCCCACCATCTGTCTGTCTGAACAAGTTGTAGTGGTAATGCTGCTAAAGCTTAAAAGGAGCTATTTGCACAGAAATCAGGGCTGCAAAGAGTAAGCAAAGGCTTATGAAGATAAACTGTAAACAAATCTGATTTTCAATTAAATTGTATTCCTAATGACGCATGTGATATTTCAACTGTAAGGACACTGTCCCCATATCTAGACCCCTTCTTCATTTTCCAGTGTCACAGATTCAAGACTGCGTTGAAGTACATCTCCATCTTTTGAAAATAAAACTCACTTACTATTAAACCTGCAGATCACAGTGAAGGAAGAATGTCAGTGAAGGAAGAATGACGTGTGCGTGCATCAAGAAAGATTGACTTGGGTACGCATAACTGGAGACAGCAACTCCTTGCTCTAACCTGAGGGCTTGGATTTTTCAGCTTGTTTGCCTTGAGAAATATTTCTAAGTGGCAGGGATGAAAAAGGACAGAAAAAAAGAGGGACCAGGACAGGGACCAGGACAGGAAAGAAAGGAAGCCACGTAGGACAAATGGTCCTTTGAGCAGACAGAGCATTATTAGCCTTTGGTAGTTTTGGTAAGGAATATTAAGCCTGAAGTAAACAGCCACAGCCTGTGACTTGTAAAGAGATGATAAACACGCAGGTGTTAATTTGCTTTTTCCCAGCAAGTCAGGAAACATTCCTGTTTTCAATGTCTCCAATTCTTGAATAAACACAACATAAACCTGTGTCTTTAGATCATTCGGAAAAACATATCTGTGTACTTTGCACCATCCCGTGTAAGTTTCTTGAGGAAACCTAAGGCAAAGGACAAGAAGGAAGAGGATGATGGGGGCACTTCTAAATTTGAAGACACTCATATTTTGGTCAAAGACAAAAATCACGTGCAATGCAGTTTTTGGAAAGCACCAGTGAGTTACAAGCAATGCTGCAGGGCTGAACATCCTGTTTATGACTGCACTCTACATACCGATTTTGGTGTTATCCCAAAGGATTACCCACAACCACATAGATTAGTGGGGGTTTAAAAGGAATTAACGGATTTTATATGTTTTTGTACTCATCCTTCATTCAATTTGGTTAATGTGAAACATTATCCCATTGCTGACCTCCAACTGTCCAGAGCTATGGGTCCCTTTCAGTTTGCATTTTAATAATTTGCAAAGGTGTATGAACTTCAGGCGTTTTTCACTAGTAATAAGAGGTCCAAATTTGTTTCATTTGTAGAGTCTTCTCAAACAGGTAGACTCAGTTATTTTATCTTATCATACATTAAGTTACTATAATATATTTTACACAAAATAAACTTCATGCCAAAATTATGTGGTATTTCAAATCATGCTAGTTTCAATCTAACAGCATCTTGAAACTTCGTCACCAGCGCTTTTCCCACATCTATAACATTGCTTTATCTTGAGTTACAGGACAGAGTATTTTTTTTTCCCCTTCACAAGCTTTTCACTGAGAACGTAAGAGAAAATTAAAAAAGTCACTCATCTGTAAATACCGGTTCTCAAACCGGCTTGTAGGATTTCAGATTAAACTTCTTAATTAAAAAAATATACAGATATAGATCCTTCAAGAGTGACGCAGGTTGGGAGGGCTTGTAAAGCTAAAGTGAGAAAAAAAAACCCAAAATATTAGCTTCTGTTCTTCTCCATTCACATCCTGTCTGGGCATCTGCCCCTGAGAAATGAGATCTCATGGTCAGAGGGCTACATGAATAGCCACCATCTAAGCCAGCTCCTTACAATAGCTTACAGATGCTCCCTCTTACCTTACTTTTCACTTTCCCCAAGACAGACATCCATCCCCTCTCGAGTCACCCTGCTTGCTTTTTCCAGCTCAGTCCTCTGAAGGCTGTTGCAGAGATCTCTCCTTTCCAACCTTTTCCTCCCACTCCCATGTCTTTTTGAACAGACACTTAGTGTCAGTCCCCCATGTCTCTGATGACTCTTCTACCGTGTTCTCACTGTCTTCTTCTTCTCCCCTCTGACAGCTTTTAAATTAATTTCTATGAACTCTAGCTGTTCCCCTGAGAGGCACTGCTGCCCAGCGCGCCCAGGTGCGGAGGCTTCTGCCTCTCACTCCCTTGGCAAGAGTGCAAGGAAGCAATCAGCTGGGTTTGAGGAGGCCAGTTTGCTCAGCTGCATCAGGCCACCGCTCCCCATGCTGCCATGGAAACAATGGACAAAACCAGGACTCAGGCATATTTGATTCAGCAGGCTGTTTGTGTTTTGTACCTTTTCTGTCCATGATGCTGGTTGCTAATGGACCCTTGCTAGCTTCCGAGCTGTTTGAGGGGAACATCTGCTATGCTCTTTCAACCTCTCTCCTACAGATAGGCACCGAACCGCAGAGCAGCTTTCGTATTCACATGCACACACACACAGAGCATACTCAGTAGCTTCTATTCATTACTGACAACACTGAATAAACGGTTGGATCAGATGTTAACAGGTAAACAAGAGACTACTTTTTCCCCCCAGCATACCAGAAACAGCATGCTACTTCAGACCCAAGAACTGCATCCAGCCTGATCAGAAGCAGAAACCAGCACGCTGAAGTCTAATGGGAAAGCTGGTAAAATACTCATGGCAGGTTGCTGCCAAGTCACACGAGGAACTTCTGTAAAGTCTCCATCAGGGACTATGACTATATATTTGCTTTCTTCTTTTCCCCATGGTAGCTCTAAAGTTGAGGTTTTATTACCACACTGAACCTATGTTCTCCTGACAAAAGATGTTGACAGGGTAAAAGTTGAATGTTTACAACCATTTTCTGAAAACACTAGCATTTGGCAACTTTCTGACATCTTTTCTCACTTTGTATTTCCCTGCTATCTGATGTAAGTGTCTTTATTTCATGATCATACAAAATTTTGATTAATATTGTAAATAAAAGCTTTAAGTTTGAATGCTGAGCATGAAATATTGGAAAGCCTTCATGTTCCATTTCTTCCTAACACATTTGTGTATGTAGTGGACTGAGGAGGAAGGATATCTGGAAATGCTTTACTAATTTAGCAATGTTTTTTGTTCAAGGTCCACCAATACAGACTGCTGTTACTCAACCCAGGAACCAGCTCCCCAGGCAAAATGTTCCTCAAAATAGTTTAAAGGGGGGGAGGTACTAGAATAGCCTTAACCTCTTTACTTTCTTTTAAATTCAGAAATTACATAGCCTGAATAACACAGGTTTGTAACCCTTTCTTTAACCTCTCTGTCCTATATTGTCACCTTTTACGTTGCAGCTTGCCAAAAATTAAAATTGTAAGCTTTTCAACAGAGAGACTTCACAAACACCAGTTGCACCTGTTGCGCACTGAAATAACAAAAAACACGTTAGCAAACAGTTACTGACATCAAATTTTTAGCGGAACACTCATATGTGAGGATCGAGACACACATCCATCTTGAGTAGCCACCTTTATCATCTGCAACAGTTGACTATTTGCCCCCTCATAAGTGTTCAGTAATAGGAGGACATTGGCAGAACGTATTTTGTGTAGCAGGTAGGGAAAAATCATAGGCTTTGTTAGCCTTGATTTACTTCAGTGGGCAACAAACACGGTCTGCATAACCATCCGTAGAAGCAAGGCTTCTCTTTGAATCAAACAGGTTGCTCTCTGCACTTTAATTTGTCTCTCCCTACGCTCACATACTAAGTTGGAGAGTTTAGCTGCATCTTTTAATAGGACAACATTACTTAAAAATACTCTTTTAACGTAAAGTTAAATGCGATAAACCAGAAGGTTTGAAGGTGAAGAGTTAAAAACCTGCACTCTATTCCACCATCAAACAGGACGGCAAAGACCAAAACAAAGAAAACTTCCTTAGATTTACCACTGTTTCTTCTGCAATTTATTTTTAATCAACAGGTCTCTTACTGCCATCTTCAGCTATCTTACAGAGCTTTTGCGTCATTTGATGAATAATGCAGCCTGTTGTCACCCCAAAAGCTGAAATATTGAAGTGATAGCTTTTGTCAAAATCCGAGGCAACAAAAAACTGTTGGTCTTCCAGGGAAAATAAAGGAACTTCTAAGGTTTGTTGGGTTTTT
>VXBH01007896.1:239219-346435 GCA_013400035.1 Rynchops niger | reverse complement strand
AAAAAAAAAAAAAAATCAAGAGGGCTCCCATGGCTGCTAGTTTTCCTTAATTTTCAGACATGAACAATGCATTCTGTTAAAGCTTCCAAAGATAATCCCCTTGAGATGAAATTTAAGCAAGCATTCATTTTCCTTTTTAATAAAAAAGCTTAAAGAAAAGCCAGAGTATCTGTAGCAGTTGCCATGGCCGTTTCAGTCTATGTAAATGCACCTTTATTTTCTAGACTTACAGGTTGCTTATATTTAAGTAAGCAGCTGAGAAGGCTTTCTTTTTCCTTGAGGGAAGAAGAAAACGGCATGAATACCAAGGCAGCAAGAGGGGACGGGGAGAAAAAAAAGGGAACCAGATCCTATCAACATCCTGTCATAAAGAAACAGAATTATTTGCTTGCTGCACCAGCCTTCCACAGAAATACAGCACCAACACCTTGCAACTGTAAGAACTACACCAAATAAGTAAGCTCATACAAGAGCTTTATTTTGAAACTGTAGTTCACTTCCCATTTCAGTGGCTTGAACGACTCACAACAATATATTTGTATAGTTATAATGCAGAGAACATCCAACAGCATTTTAAACCCGTTTGGGATGAGAATAACTTTCATACAGAAGACACTTTCTTTTTTTATGTAAGTCTATCACTTGGCTTGCAAAGGCTCATTTCAAACAACATCAAGCAACGGATTGCAAAGAGCAGAAAAGCGATCACTTGGAAAAGAAATACATGTTAAGATGTCTGTAGGGTTTTTTAGTGTGGCAGTTTTTCAGAAGTGAGACATGTAGTGCAGCATAAGGGGGAGGGGAATAAATAACCTAGCACAGCGGAGGAAAAAACAAAACGAAAAAACACCAAGGTAAATCCAAATTCCCAAGAAAGAGATAAGTAAAAAGCCACAATAAAGTCCATTCGTTGTTCCTTTGTTATTTAACTACAACAACCAGAAAAATGGGGCGTGGAGGGGGGGGAAAATCGTATCGTATAATTGTATAGCTCCTGCTACAGTTTATTTCTCTGAAAGCAGAGCTAAGGAACACCTAAATCTCAAGAGCTGTAAGCAAAACAAGAAACTGCAATATAAAATTTTATGGTAAGAGAAAGCTAACCACAGTTGAAGCTAAAGACATTTATTGTATTTCTTCGATAACATTCCCACATTTCTATTGGATTCTAGCATTGTAGCATAGAAAAACACTGGGAATCCGTTTTAAGACTCACTTCCTTGAGAGATGGCCATTAAAGACGTATTAAGCTTTGCTTTTCCCTCAACACTGCCTATTCCCCTTTAAGTTTTAAAGATTGCGTAAATATCCCTGATTTCAATACAATAATGAAAAAATAACATAAGACAGACACACTTCTGTCCCGTAATCGTAACGTGCACGCCAGCCACAGGCTTTTTGGAGACCTTGGTGAGCATGACCTGATACCTACATGAAGGGGGCTTCACTGTTTGCTCCGGGAATACTATCACTCTCATCAACCGGTGAGCAGAGCTGAAGGGAAATAGTCTCCTGTGGAAAAGAATTCCATTTCCAACTGGCCAGAAAGCTGTTTTTCTTTTAAAGACACGTCATGGTGGGCTGATTTCACTCTAGACAAAGGCTGAAATAATGTAATTAAAACCAAAATTTATTAAGGGAGGCAAAAATCAAATTAAACATGAAATGTATGATCTGTGCCTCAAGTCTCATTTAACTATCACCAGGAATTCAGATGAGAAAGGGTGCAACCTGAATTAGAGCTAGTAAAATAACAGTCTTACATTTCTTTTACACCCTCCACCCCAGCATCGTCCTTTAGGGACCGTTTGTCTGACACAGGTCTTCCTAAGGAACGTACTGTTTGCACATGGGCCAAAGAACAATCCCATGGGTTCTGTTACAGAACATCACTTGAGATCTACCTCACAGCCACAATCTTGCCACTCTTCACCTCTGATGGTATCTTTTGCAAACTAGTCCAGTCTTAGAAATATAGCACACAATACTTTTTAGAATGTACTAAAGGCTAATTTACATGCTACGTTACCAATGCACCATCGGTAACAACTTCTAGTGTCTTTGATGAAATATTACTCTGCTTGGTACAGGAAGCCACTTAGAGATGAAATACAGACGTGACCATCGGGGAGCTGAAAATGAAGCTGTATCTCAGAGTCACTTTTTTCAGGTCAAATTAGGCAGTGCTGAGCTGATACAACTGCTAGTGAGAAATAGGTAAAGTTCCCTACACTACACAACTAGAGCATGAATTTATTACTCTCAGGAAAACATGATGCATGCACTTATATTTCCTCCAAGATTCACCCAGTTCGGTAGCCTGCATTAAGCTTAAAACAGGTGAGAAAAACCCCAAGCAAAGGAAGAGAGCATCATGCCTGCGTGTTATCTGGAAATGGTTAGGAAGGTACCTTCATGGCATTATTCAGACTTTGCTTTATATAGTAGCACCAGAAGTCATTGAGAAACGATTTGTGCCAAGCTTGCAGATCTTACTTCCTGGGAGTTTAAAAACTGAATACTTGCATGTTGCTCCCTTTTAAAAATAATTTCTGAAGGTCAGCAGGGACTGCTGGAAGTAGATTCTGCGTCACCCTGGAAAACTACAAAAAAAGATGGAATGTGCCAGTGCTAATACCTACTGGACTCAGTATGGCAAGCAAAAAAAAAAATACAGCTTCATGCACAGAAATATATACGGAATATACCTGCTGCACAAACACTTGATACCCATATTCAAAGGGTTGCAATTAAAGAACTAGAAGACCATGCTAATTAAAGTGAAAAGGCAGAGATCGCACTGACAAAAGAGGGAGAAAAATTAACTTGGCCTGAATGACATTCGGAATACTGGAGCAGCTACAAATAGGAAGGATGAATTGCCCCTGCAGCAGAAGGTGCACAGCATGTGGGCTTCGCTGTTAGCTACAGTGCTGAATCCAGGATACAGATAAAACAAATGGGAAAATTCACTCAAAAACAAGGCAGAGAACACAGGGATAACGCCAGAGGACAGGAGACAAGTATTTAGCAAAGAAAGAGGTTAAAGCCATTTAGGTGAAGGAGTTCCATTTTTCAAAACTGCATCCTTTGGATGTAATGCAAGGAGAGGGTGCGATAGACTTGACAGAAAAAAAGTCTCCACACTCAGCCACTAGTTCTTCCTTAAGAGGAAACACATGAAAACATCGGTAGTTTGAGATGCCTTAGATTCAGCAGGGGAGTGAAGTTTCTCCTCAAAGGAAAGCTCAGAGAAACATTTTTTCCAAAACAGTCTACATTGAGACAAGAAAAAAGGTAGTTAAGGAGTCAAGTTTCACCTATCTTTGTAGAAGATTTAGTACTGAATGACTGCAAGAGAAAGTTGTTTGGACTTTGACAGAAGCATTTTGCCAAAGCAGGAGTCCGAGAACACCTGCACACCAAGGGAGTAGCTATTCAGCAACAGCAACACTTATCAAGAGTGAACCTTTACAACATTCAGAGGACCTGACTTAGAATGGATTTTGGAGGATGCTGCTTACATTGTGTTCCCAAATTTCACCTGGGGAACAGACATGAAAAAGTAAGTAGGGAGTTGAGAAGGGGGAAAACTTTAAAACACCAACAACTATTCATTCACAGTTTTTCCCATAAGTCTCACTTGAGAAAAACACAGCCACCACAAGCCAAACGTTAGGGATGTTGCGGCCCAGAATGCAGCAACATTCAACCAAAAAATAACAGAATGTAGCTAGCAACGGCATCCAAATATTCTCGCTTGCAGCCCACTATCCTAGTCCTTGCCTCTCATTTGGCTTTTCACAGGCCTTATAAATAGTTGAACTTAACATTGCTTTGTTGCAAGACCAGCAATTACTGTACTGTTTGTACATCTCAAGAATCCTGGGTAAACACAACGGCATCAGTGGTATTTAAGGCTGTGAGCCTTCAGGCATGTTGCCAACTCCTCTGAGTAGAGATAGTTACTATTAAAAGTTTTAACAGTAGTTAACTGGACTTGCAATTTGGTAGAAGTAGCCATCCTGCGGCACCACAATTACAGATAGTACTCAAGTGATGTTGCATAATAGATATAAACAAACCTGCAGGGTTTGTTTTATTTTTTATTTTCTGTATGGTCACATTCTTCACCCACAAACTTTATTTAGCTTACATCTAGTAACAGGTATACTTAAATTTTAAGAGCAGATGTGCAAGATGACTATGCTTAAATACCTTTCAGCAGTTGAAGTTGCTTTACCATTTTCCCTCCCCAGTCTGCCCCTAGTTTATCCAACAAGTCTGATGAATATCAGTATAGGTTATGGTTTATGTTCGTTTCTGATGGGTGTACAGAACTAGGTATAACCAAAGAGATAGATAAAGAAATACCTGAACTAGACTAGATAGAAAATAAAGTTGAAGCCTCTATAAGAATAGTTCTGTGGCTTGTACAGTCTACTCTTCTCAGGTGCAACATTAGGCGGCCTAAAGTATTGAAGTGCTCACATATGTTGTATCAAGTACCACCAAATTCATCAAGGACTTTCTGGCATCCCAGTAAAAGGATAAGGAAAGAATCTGGGCTGTTAACTCACAGCCAGTGACAATTCAGGTATTGCAGCTCTGAAGCTTTTCTGCCATAAAACTTGTATACAACCACCACCGAACTAGAATAGAGGCTGTAATCCTAAAATCAAAAAAAAAAAAAAAAAAAGCTAGCAGAGGAGACAGCACAAGTAAAAGGCAATTGAGAACATTTATATTGTCCTGGCATTAATAAACCTGTAAGTCTGTTTTCATGTGAATTCATCATTCACTGAACTATGCTATTAGCAGTTTATTGCTTTCTAAAACTGAAGGTGATTTGCTAAAGAAAATCAAGATAAAGAAAGACAGATCAAGTATAACAGACCAAAGCTTTGAAAGAAATATGTCAGAAAGTCAGCCAGGAAATGGAACAGCAATAAATTAATAAAAAAACCAAACACAACCACACACATTACTAACTGCTATTCAAGATAATACCCGCAAAGGAAATGGTGGTGCTGGAAGGAAATCAACTTGCTCACAACAAGATACTCATGCATTGTTTCTAAAGCTGGTAACTCATTCTCCCCCCTAAAATACATCATGAGCTTTGCAGTTCAGCAAAGGATAAATAATCTGAATGACAACAGCGCACGAAGCACAAGTACACACCCTGACAGATTTCCATGCAGAGAAAAATACCTGTTTGGAAATACTGAACATAAAGCCATTTGGGAGAAAGCTCTGATTTTCAGAATAAGAAACTGGTATTTATCATCACAAGGTCTAGTTAAAATAAAGGATCTAGCATACTACCTGTGCAGAAAATAAGAACTGACTAAAGCCAACACTAGGAACACAGAGTGCTGCCAGAACTCATGAAGAAATATGCACTCCCTTGAATGCATGAGCACAACTAGGCAAAGAACTGTCTCAAGAAAAATCACTCAATAGATCAGAAAGCTAAAAACCTTAGAAAAAAAAAAAAAAACAACACATGATCTTTGAACCAAACAAATCTATATTTCCTTAAAAGTTACAGCTTTAGAGAGAAGATTATATATTTCAAGCATCTTTCACATAAACATTTCTGCCTCAAACTGCTCTGCCAGGGCTGTAGATTTCCCAAGCATTTGAAGATAACTTTCCTACTAAGAGTTTCCAAGCTGTAATGCATTTTGCTTTTTTGAGAGGCAATACAAATGTAGTATACTCATTAAGCTGAGATAACAGGCTACAGAAAAAAAAAATTAAGTGCAAGATAAGTGGGAGGAACGTACATTAATTTCACACTGGCTTTGTCCCCACAAAGGTTGCTGAGCTACTAACTCTTTGCAGACAAGCTCCACTCCCCTGCTTCATGTTTCTGTGGCAAACACAGAAGCCCCACAGAATATAGGGATGACTCCAGTCTAACTCAATTTCCTGAATACCAAGCCCGAGCGTTTCCCAGGGCAAAGTTCTGCTCCTCCACCGTGCTCTGTTCAATTGCCTCCTCATCATGAGTCTCCACTAGCTCTCAGTGAAACGTTACTGGAGCAGACAGCATGGGAACACTCCGCAACGAGAGACTTCAGGGGTGCATCAAAAGCTAGGGCACGTACAGCGACAGCCAAGCTAGAGGAACAGCAATCCTTAACAGCATAATGATTGCAATTACCTCTGGCCTTTGTATCCATGGGAGATACAGAAAGCACAGCCCTTTATGCTGTGGGGCTATTACAGGTGCAGAATTCTGCCCAACGCATTGCAGGCAAAGGACATCAACTATGCTGAATTGTATGCAGCGTCCTCTGCAACTAATCAGGTCTCCGGCATTAGGTACCACGTTGGCTAGAGCATGGTGCAAAACCTACCATAACCAAAAGCAACATGTAGCAAAAGCTACAACGACCTGAAGATCGCCACAGTTAAGAGTCATTAACACAAGCAAAATAAATAAGCTGCTCTCTACAGAAAGCTCCATATCCTCTCACAAGAGGAAACCCCAACAACCATAGAAAGTTATGGAGAAAGTAGGCTTGATATGAAAGCAATGTCAGCTGTTTTCCAGAGATACATCCAGCAAGTACAATAGTTACGCTTAACAACTATGTCACAGGCACTAAGAAATCACATTTTCCCATCGTTCTAACATACCAAAACTGAATAAATTGGGGAGAAAAAACAGTTCTGATGCAATAGTTTCCTGAGCCCTGTACTTTCATCTGATAATCACACACGGGTATTTGGAAGATCCTTTCTGAAGGCAACTGCATGCCCACCACAGACTCAGGGGATAATTTCCACTGGCTGCACAGCTGAGCACATAGAGCACATTAGCCCTCTTCAGACTGCTAATTCCTCAGCTCTTGCATGTTTCTCTTATTTAAGATTCAAAGCACATTCATAGCAGTAAGCCTTAAACGGCATCAATTTTGTTTCCAAAAGCAAATACACATCCATCTTCCTGCACCTTTGCTAGCAGAAGATAACTAGTCAGTGCCCGTGAAGGCACGTGGCAGGCAATAGAGTGCGGCCAGGAGTCAGCCCCTCAGGGATTTCCTTTCTGACTCTCAGAACAGAGTTGTTATTTAAAAGGTTTATGACACTAGCATTTGCCCCAACACAGAGGGTACAGGGATCTATTTGAAGCCCTAAGGTATTTCCCAAATGCCAGTGGCAAGTTACTGCAGAACAAAACACCAGCACTTGCCTCCAGCCAAAAGAAAGGGATAATTTGGGTGAGGACTCTCAAGAACTAACAGTGGATTAGTCATACGACCTCTTTAAGAGATGCTGCACAAGCGTCAAGCAACGTGTTAATAAAGGAGAGAAACGTGTCAGAAAAGAACAGGGAGAGAAAGCTGTGGTACACCATACCTCTTCCCCTGAATTTTAGTTTTTGTTTGACTGCACATTTCAGGAAATTGCTGTACAATACAGAGATCTGTACAACACGAGAAAGCCTCATGTAAGAGTGAAGTCTTGCATGTTCTGCACACTCAGCACTAGGCCCTCAGGCAGTAGTTGTTATAGCAACTAGTCTTCAAAGGTCTTACTACTGTCCTGCGCTCCACGGGAGATGTCACCCCAAGCAAGAAGGATTCAGAGAGAATATTTCATATTATTCTAACACACAGGTACATATGACAGAGGTTAGTGTATGTACACGTGTGACACCACACACAATTGTTTTATCTTGATTTTCTTTTGTTTAATCTTACAATGGTGTTTTCAGGTCTCCTTCCTCTTTACCTACCAATTCTTTAAATCAGATAATAAATTAGAGGACATAGTTAATAGATATACTACGCTAACAGCAGCAAGTAAATTCACATCAGTTTTACAGTGGTTAGTGTCAAAATCCCCATTTCTTTCTGCAGCCCCTGTCAGTGCTTCTTCCCATCTTGGCACCATAGCCCAGTTCTCCATTAGACCCTGTTCCACAGCCTTCACAGTCCTAACAGAGCAAGAGCCCGTCAGTGAGAAGTCACCTACCACTGTAGACACGTAAGCTTCAGGCGACAGATCAAGCTGTCCTTCGTCCTCAGCCAGGGAGGCAAAAGCACTGTCCACTGAGAGCATGCCCAAATCCATGCACAGCCAGGTCCTGCTCTCCCCAGCATCTCCCCCAGCACTGCTGGGAAGGCGATGGTGGGTCATGGCCAGGAGAAATGCCTCGTGGAGCAGAGCAAGGCAGGCGACTGGCCACCGGCACAGCTCAAGCCATGCTGCAAGCAAGGAACACAGAGTGGTGGCCGCAGGCTGAAAACAGAGATCTCCTGGTAGCAGTTCAGTCCCCAGGTTGTTTTCTCAGCCAAAACAATACAACTTCTCCTCAAAGCGCTACCAAGGTCTTTCTTACACTTGATCAACAGCTTGTTGAAGTGTTAAGGCAGTATTAGGCTCCACATAAGCAATTGTGCAGGAGGTCAACAGGTACATTTAAGGAGGTGGGAATTTACTGTCACTTCCACAGGTCCGACTGCATCACTGTCAGGTTTTGGGNGCTACTTTTGGGGGTTTTTTTGAACAGGGCGAAGAACAAAGCCTGCCAGTAAAGAGGCATGGATCAGCCCCATCCAGCATTTGGACTCTGGAAAATACAGCTGCTATTGTACTTCCTTAATTCCTATCAGAAATTCAGGGAGTTCCCACATTACGTATGTATCTGTTGCATATAACTACTGCTACTCCATCCAAACCTCTCATTAGGGGCATCCTGACAGTTTGAAAGCAACACATTTTTCCTCCACTTCAAGTACAGGAATGAAGAGTCCATATGCATCCCTATTGTTACTAGACTTTGACGTGATTGCCATGTCACGCATAGCAAATAAGATGCCAACGCAACTCCACCCAGGCTGCATTGATGCACATTCACCACATACAACAAATTCTCAGATTGGGCTTAATCTTCATTTCCATCACACCTGCCATCCAGTTACACAACCCACGGATAGCGGTAGCTGTCCCGCTGAGGTAGTGGAGGTGTGTGTAAGACGACACTTTTGAGCTGCGCTCACAGAATTGGGCATGGCATTGCTTAAGACACTCAAGTTTTCTGGAGTGGGGACTGAAGACACAGTTGTCCAACAGCTGAATTGTTCTCCCCCCACCCCCGTATTGTGGCTTCCACACCACCTCCACAAGCACCACCTCCTGTTGAATTTGCTGACACATCCCCATCACAGAATTATGCTTCAGTTGCTCTTATTTCTGCCAAATCAAGTCTATTTAGACTGAAGTTTTCCATACCAGAAGACTGCCTTGGGCACAATTCTTTTGCAAACTTTCAAGCTTGACTGGTTTAGCTATTTCCGTGAATAAGGCGAGAAGAAGAATATGTACGTTGCTTAGCTCAAAACCAAATCCTTCCCCATTTGCCCCAAATAAAACACTCCTGACACCAATACACAGGGCAGAAGTGGGTACAAGTCTTGGTGAATGGGGGGAGAACAGAATATAATCCAGTAAATGCAGAGATTAGCTGCCAGTCTAACTTTGAAAGTTAACTTCAAGCAATTTAAGTTCAGAAGTGATCTCCAAAGAGAGGAGAAAGAGGTTGGGGGGAGCATCTGTAATTCTCATTGGCCAATCTGGCCCAAATCACAACAAACTTTAATAGTCCTTTTATATGGGAATATAAATTTTGGGCGTAATTTGCAAAGATATTTGTAGTGTTTTATACATGATTGAATGTCAGTATCAATATACATAGCCCAACTATAACCATTGCTTAAGTCATAATTTTATTACTTTCCTTTTAAAAGCCTTTGCCTGGACTTGAAAGTTCCTTTTTTTGTGAGCAGCCTATTCCATTCCATGTTGAACTGAACACAGTACTTCAGCATGCTTTTGAACACATGTTTTCCTCTAGCTTGTCTTGTTAATATCTCATTAAATTTCGGAGACTTGCACACTTTAGAAAGCTTTCCCTGCAACCTTTCAAAACAAGACTAACAACAAAACGCACAGTTGCATCCTCTGCCACTCACAGTGCAGTAACAACACAGGAGCCAAAAGCTCAGAGAGCCGTAATTCCTGCCAGCATCTCACAGGCAGGTCCAAGACTTGCCTTCTGAAACTGCAGTAGGTTGAGTCTTTTTAGGTAACCAGGAATGACCAAGAGCAAAAGGCCTAGACTGCTCCTGCTTGCTCCTTTTCAGCCCAGCCAGAAATAATGTCCAGTTGTTTCTGCTTTCCTACTCTCGGAGAACAGCGGTTTCAAGAGTGTTTGTATGGTGGTTTCTCTGTATGCAGTCTCTTGCTCAAAGGGATGTGCCTAGCCATTACTTGTTCTGGACTTCAGGGGATCTAGATTATTATAAATAATTACATACTTTCTAGAGTACAATTTTTCTTTCAACAAGGTTCCTTGTAAAGACATTCTATGAACTTGTAGTTAATACTGCATGTTCAGAAGATTACAGTTATTCCTTAATACCAATTTACAGCTGGAAGACAACAGAGCATTGGGGTCAACTCCAGGCATACGGAAAGCAGGTGGTTGCCTATAAAAAAAACCAGACTGATGTGCGTAGCGAAACAGTTTTCACCCCCGCCAAGCCTTGCCCATTCCACAGCCCCAGATACAAGGCAGACAGATGTTGCTGCAAAATGCAACAGGGCATTTTGATGACAGGGCAGCAGCTGGCCCCACATATGCAGAAGTGACAAACGGAGCACTCTCAAGCCTGCCCCATCCCTCGAGTCCCCCAGCAGCTGCAGCAGCACGACAAGGCTGGTTCTCCAGAGCTCTGCCCCTGACCTGGTGTCCCAGCTCCGACTTATTCTACTTCCCCTCACCATGTGGGCTTTTCTAGCCTCAGGTCTTCGTACTGTCACCCGTCATCCTCATACCCGGTCAGCAGCTTTCCCAAGCTCCAGACCACAACAGCTTCAGGCAGCTTAACAGCCTCAGGTAGCGTAGACTGAGAAGAACAGAAATACTCCTTTTCCCATACCTGGCTTCAACAGCATCCCTACAACTGCCAAGCTGAAGTAATTTTGCTTTTCTGTCTTAGTCTTCACAGTGGTAAAATGAAGATTCATTAACATTTACTTATGAAACAAAGCAGTATCAACGGCAGTCATGACAGGCCAACATCATAGAACTCAAAAACCAAACACCTATGTCTTTGCAGGCTGAGCCAAGGAGGCTGGATCCAGCTGACGAGCCAACCTGTACCTTCTTGGCACCAGATAGAGGGAAAACCCTCCATATACACACCACCACCATCCCCCACAACTATTGGGTTATTTAGAAAACAAATTACAATTAGAAGAAAAATCCCACATACTTACTCAAAACAGGTACACAAATTAATTCTCATGCCTTCCACATTCTCCAGTGTTTTTTGAAAGGACTACCACCATCTTTCTCTAAGAGTGTCCCAGTCGTGGCAGAAGTAGCCAGATCAAGCACATTTTAATACCTTAGCACAGAGGCCCTGCAATACTCATGTAGTAATATACAAGTCAGTTAAAAACCACTAAAATTCCCCACGCTCCTGAGGGCTGACCCTGTACTGACCACTATCACCTCCAAGGCCAGCAACTGTCCTGAATATGACACTGAATATTACAGAGGTGTGCACGTGGGGGAAGATGACTTGAAAAGCCTTCCATTCTGAAGGGTTCCAGCCCCCCACCCAAACTAGATAGGCAGCATCACCAAGATAGTCCCTCAACTCAACAAGCTGTCCCTCAGAACACCATAGACAACAAGCATGCATATGACAAAGACAGCTAATCTTATAGACATGTATATTAAATATATTGCTTTATATAAAATATGAAAAAAACAGAAACATCATAAAGATCACAAAATACCTTGCCTGTATGTATGACTCGCATATGTGCAAATGTACAGAAAGACATTTAAGAGGCCTGCACTGTCAGACTCCTTTGGTGCTATGTATCTTTTCATTCTGCTCTCCTTTGTATCAGTGACTCAGTCACACATTCCCAAAGGACAGAAACGTCTATTGGTGGTGATGGGGAAAAGGCAGAGACATTTATCACAAGCTATAACAAGAGAAATATTCTGCCAATACTGCAGTCATTAGCAAATCATTTTTTCCACAACACTGAAAAAAATTAAAGGTCCTCCCTTTCAATGCTACCAAAAACATACGCATTTCCATAAATCATATAATCAGTGTTTACAATGCCAGATCCCTATAAGAGTGCATCATCTGAAGTCTTAATTTGTTTTGCTTAAGTGCTTTTCACCTATTAGCAGAGATTACATCTTGCTTTTAAACAGTGAAACTCTAAATTACACATTTTTAATAAAACCTGTTTTTCCCTGTCAGAATGCCATTCAAGTCAAAATGTTTTTCACTAGCTTTTTATTTTCCTGCTGACTCAATTACTGAATTACAGTTTAGTACAAGCAATGATTTTCATATCTATTCCTTAAATCAAACAGCTTATGTGATGTTGAATTTTCTATGCATACCAATTTCTTACAGCATCCTAATACAGTGTTCTTACACTATAGGAGGAAAACCTCTCTCTGCCTTCGCATGATTGTTTCAGACAAAGCTTTCAGGAGAAATTCTGAGTTGCACAGATAAATTTACATGGAAGAACACTCACGCATGTTAAATGTCTGGCCCTTCTTTGCAAAGACAACAGTTCTTTCAAAGTTCAGTAGACAACAAGGTTGTTAAATGTGTTGTTACCAACCAATTATTGCTGGTCCTGAGAAAAGTTCTTTTAGGAACTACTGAGTAATATTGGGAGCTCGAAACACAACATGCCAGTTTTCAGTCATTCTCCAAGCTAAAGTCATGTTTTCACGCACAGCAGTTAAAGGCTTAACTCTGAAACCAACCCTCACGTACACCAAAAGAAATACTCACTTGTATAAGGGTGCTGGTGCCTACACGCAGAGCAAGCTGAGTAAAGTCTGGTAAATAAGATATTTGACTGCTGCTTCAGTACATAACACTGCAGAGTAAGCTCTGAAGGAGTCTCACTGCTATCATCAAATTTGGCATCATTCTTTATCAGATACGTTTTCTAGGATAGACTAGAAAAAGCAGATAGGTCCTAAGATCTGATCTGCTTATTTCAAGGAAACTGTCGATTGGGGGGTATTCTTTCATATGCAAAAGTTCTTTTAGCTACTTAACTGCACTGACATCTGAAAGATATTCAGGTAGGATAGCCATCAGGTAGATCATTGTTAAAGTTATATTCACAAAAATATGAAGGGAGCTACAGGTCCTTTTCAAAACTTGCTTCAAAAAGATATTGCTGTGATAGTGGCCACCTAAGTAAAGCAAGCAATCATTAGCTAAACTTCGTTATCTGATTATCACAGCAAAAAAACCCAGAAAGTATCTATTAATTCTTCCCAGCCACCACTCAAAGGCATAGTTCACCTAACTTGTCTTCAAATTATTGGAGATTACTTTTTTCACTTTTTAACCACAACACTACCTGCTCACATGCAACAGTCATTAGGAAGGGAAACAAAATTCTCAACACTAACTAGCTATGGTATAATCAGGTAATCTGGGATCACACAAGCTATTGATTCCTGTGACATAAATCAAAACACAAGACCAGCCTGAGTCAAGTTTTTGTGCCAATACATTCACACACTCACTTAAATCCAAGGTATGTACACGTAGCAGAGGGCCGGGTCTAGCCACATGTTTTGTGGTGCCTCCCTTTCCTAGCACTTGGAGAAAAAGGCCTTTAGAAACTGAACTGGCATATAACTCTTAGAAGGATTGCAGGTATCTTCATCAAGTTTGTTTTACACATAACCACAAATAAAAACACAGTTTGTTGAAAATGCTCTATCCACCACCACGGAAATAACATGAACCAACAGAAGCAAATACGTGAATTCTATTTGATATCTTTCCTGTGTGATACCAGGATACCTGTGTGATACAGACACATCTTTTTATGAGAGAAAGTTGCTATGGGATTCCCAAGACTATCAATGCCCTACTGCTATTTGCATGTTAAGTTATGCTCATCACCTTCTTGGCTGCACCCACACCTTCACTTCATCGCTTCAAATGAGTAGTTCAATTAAATACATTTTCAGCAACTACATTAAAATGAAGTCTAGCATAATTCATCTTTCTCTTGTACTTTAACCCACATTAATCAATTAGGGACTCCTATATGCAGGAGTATAACAGACAATTCACAGTTGTTATTATATCCTAGTGGAATTACGACCATTTGATCAAATATTACCAGGAGTAAGGAGTGCATAACCTAGCAAAAGGGAAAATTTGTTTCGGTCTACATAAGAATCCCCAGAAGAACAGCTGAACAGCATAACTGCAATGTCAACATTTCAATGCTGGAAATCTACTCCAGAGTTAAGAGGTACAGCCAGCCATCTGCATCTGTGAAGGTGCCAAAAAAAAAAAAAAATCAGTGAACTATATGCCAGATTTTAACTTGCACTGAAACGTGACTATCTTCTCTTGCACCCTTTAAAACTGTTTAGTTTATTTAGCATATTACAGATATCAGCATGAAATCTCATACATGTGTAATTATACTGTGTGGTGAAAATGCAAAAATCCAATTCACTACAACTGAAAGCACCCTATGCTAAAATTGAGATGCTCTACAGAATAAACAGACTGCACTTCTGATCAACTACTAATAAACTGTGGGTATGAGTAGGCAAGAGAAGAAGGGGGAAGTGAAAAAAACAGTGCATATATATATATATATATTCATAACCTATAGGATAAGCGTTTATATGTTGCCAAAACAGGATCCATGGATAATGCAGAAGTTAAAGAACGTTATTTCAGATAGCAAATTACCACAGAACTTAAATACCTAGGTAGGTATACTACTTAATAGAAAAATACAATGTAAGGGTAGTTTTAAACTGAAACTCGGGTAGTTTTAAACAGCATTCTACCTGAAAGTATAATATATTTTCTATCAGGTATCTTCATGTGTCTACTGAATTATGTGGGTATATTTGAAAACAGAATACAAATATACAGCCTACATGTAAAATACAGACCCATTATCTTTTAATATCAGGATTTTAAATGAGCACCAGTTAGTGAGCAGCATTCTCTCTCTTACGCTGCAAAATACTTAGCACTAAAATTCTGTTCGACAGATTCAGAATATACAGTGCTACTGAGTCAATGAGCAAGGTTAAGAGGCAGCATAACACAACAGGGTGACAAAATCTGTAAACTGCAGCTGTAATCAAACTAACCCATGTAACATACTGCTCCAGTACAGTTTTGATGATTTTCATAGTGTCCCAAACCACAAGCCAAGGATAACATTACATTGAGAGAGCAGTTTGAGGCACCCCAGCACAAAAAAATCACAAGGCTTACTGCACAGAAAAAATGCAATTATCAAACTTTGTGATAAACCTAATTAAAGAAAGCAAAACAGCAACCAAAAAAAAAAAAAAGCATTTTACCTTTTTAAGGAAAAATTTCTGCAATTTCTTGTGAGGCAGCTTTATCATCTTTTTTTCAGCATTCAGGATACGGGTCAGACACCACAAGTACTTGAGCCATTCTGCAGGGGTTTGACACCTTTCGTCTTCTCTATTAACTCGCTGCAGCCAGCTGAGCTCAACACGTCACCAGACGCCAGCCCAGCCCAGCAACAGATTAAAAGGCAAGAGCTAGGCTGGATCTCATCTTTGACTCAAATGAGGAAGCTATATACAGACACCACAGTTCCAGCCAAAGCCTATAGCTGTGTTGTCAGCATGTGGAGGAAGGGAACAGGTATGAGGTCTGCATCTCTCCCTAGAAAACCTGCAAAGTTAAAAAGGGTGCTTATCCCGAAGCAAAAATTTACAGGAGAATGAAAGAGGTACTGAGATGCTCAGTATCTCGCTGATCCTTTCAAACCCTGTACTATAGAGGAAACTCATTCAACGTTCAGGACTCTGAAACCTTCCCCGGGTTGCCTGCTGAGTGCAGTTTGCCACCACGCACCTGTTAATTGTGCACATTGTATGTGACTCAGCCAAGCACAGGAAAGAGCCTGTCATTTATGTTTTCTTCAAATCACTTGGAGACTTATTTCCTTTGAATAGGTTTTAGAAAAATCTCTACGGAGAAAGAGATTACACACAAAGATGTTATATACAGATACACACAGAGGTATTTATAGAGCGTACCAATGCTGAGTTTGATTCAATGCGATAGGAACCAAAGATCACGGGCATTGCTGCTTTCCCTTTGGGAATCTGCAAGTTCAGCTCCAGATTTGGAAGGAGAGGGCTCAGCAGCGCACCAGTGATGCTGCATCTCCTGGGCCACTGGTGTCCTAAACCAGGAAGGTGCTTTAGGACAACCTGATCTGAAACACAGTGTGCGCTCCCAATTATGCCAGTGGGATAATGCCTATACTTAAGAATGAAGCACACACTGAAGCAGTTAGTTGAATCAGTTTAAAAGTCACTTCATGATCAAGCTACCTCCCTGACCAGTACTGTAGTGCTTGAAGAGTCAGTGTCTGCGAGGATACACGTAAGTGTATTATGAGGGGAATTTCTTCAAAACACTGTGTCAGTCACTCTCAAATCTCCATCTCTTGTTTTTATATTATAAATGTTATTTCACATAAGCTGCAGCTGAAAAAAAAAAAAAAAAAACCTCACGTCTGTAATAGTCTATCTCTACCTGGATCACATTTCTGTGATTTGCATCATTCCTTTACCACAAGAGCTATAATTGTTCCTCGGCCTTCTTGCTGTCCCATTCTTCAGGAGCTTAAGTATCACAAACACTCCCAATGTCACTGCGAAGTTCCACTCCTATGGCAGCACGTGTACTTAACCTCCAGCAAGCAGCAAGGTCCAGGGCAAACCAAGGAAGGCAGAGGTTTGAAGTTAAGCATGCACTTAGCTGCAAAGCTTTGGACTTAAGGGAGAGCAAGACATGACAGGCAAATCACTGCTGCAGCAAAACCCAGAATGAAACCCTGAGGACTGACACCACCATGCATCAATGAGAAAGTCCAGAAAGGCACGCAGACAATATCAATGACAAAGGTGCAAGCTGTGTCACAGTATTGGTCATGAGAAAAAATACAGACCCAGGACAGCCACTGAGAAGACAAGCAATAGGTCCAGTAAAAGCAGTATTTAGGAGTTATTCTAGCCATCAGACATTCAATCAGATGTTGGACAATCAGAGACAAGTTTTCTGAGAAACATCCTGCACCAGAAGGATATCTATCAAGAGAACATCAAGAAGATAGTTCCAAAACTGGCAACTTGAGCACCTGAAGAGCTAAACAGTACTATTTTTCTGGGGTGTTATATGCTTGAAAACTTTGGGTCCAATTTTGATGAAAGACAAAAGAACATTCTTAGAAGAGTCTCACTGTGCACTGTGTGAGGTGAAGAAAAGTCCAAGATACCTGCCGAAACAGTATGGCGAAAACACCATAAAGACCTTCTGTATGCACACAGCAGGAACAGAAATTGGAGCCCTAGTATCTTTCTCAATAGTTTCTCCTACAGAAGTGACAGCTTGGTTTTGAAACTTGGAGCCCTTCAAGCTACACAGGTAGGAAAACGTGCAATTGTCAAGTATTTATTACCAAGAATCATGTTACTTTTAAGTTAAAACTCATACAACTCCCACTCAAGTTCTCCAGGATTTGCATCAGTTCTTACTATCTCAGCTTCCACCCAGGAGCTTACCAGAGACAACCATCATGGACTTACAAACATCATTGACTTAAAATTCCAGTTCTTCATACAGTAATTATTTGGCTGCATTTTTATTTCTGCATTCACATCCATAAAGGATGCAAGGTTTTCCTTGATATAGATAAACTGCAATACTTTTAAGAGACTCTTAAAATTCAAAAGACTTCCCTTCATTTGAGACAACTTGCCATCATCCCAGCCTCTAGAATCACCTAGTTCTTTAAAGCGTAGCTCAAGCTAAAAAGTTGGACTTAAGCTGGAAGCTTCTTTGATGCCTTCTAATAGATAACCAGGTTTTTGAAAACAGCTACGTTATAGAACAGGTAGATTCACATCTATAATTCTGAATTTCTGGCCTTTTTTTTTTTTTTTTTTTAAGACAAGAAAGACACATTGAGGATTGAAGGTATACCTTAGCATTATTTTTAGGTATTTGTCTATGTCTGAATATGTTCTGAATTCTGCCATGGCTACTAAGATAAATAATTGCTTTTTGTTAAATGTGACAGTCAACAGATCAAACACATATAGTCTGTGCTTATTCATGATCCTTTCAGCTAAATGCACCATTTAATAAACAAGAGTCCTCCAAACCCCATGCGCATAACATCTTTACATCCAGGCACTGCTCTTTGTCCTTTTGAATGTGTGCTGTTTTATGCTCTACTGGCTTTGCTTGGGCAGTTTAAGTGAGAGATGCTCTTTTGAGAGTCAAAAATAAGTTTCTTCATCCATTGATGAATGCTTACCTCCCCTTCCTGACCCAGCCAACATAAGAAATAGTGGGGGTTTTTTTTTAATTATTTTAAAAATCTTTGTTTATGAACTGCACTGTTTTTGCATCTAATCCTAACTCTTGTGGGAAAGATAGCGTTAGCATCCCAAGAGAAGCTAAGCTAGGCATAAACAAAGTTCGCAAAACTGAAAAAGGAATGAAGTATTCTGTGATTGTAGTTAGACCTCTTGCAAAAATTAGCGAAATGGGACCCTCTGCAATAATTTGTCAAATTTAAGTTGGACACCCTAAACGATGTTGCCCTTAAGAGCAGCAGCTTCTGACATGCAACTCCTGGTAACCCTATTGCTGCACATCGGCACTGGGAACATACGCTCAGGCCCCAGTTCACAGAGCGAAGGTCCACCAGCTCTGCTGTCAGTCACAAGCTTCCCATCCAACACGCAGAAGCCCAGTTCCTGACTCAAGGCCCTCATGAGCAAGGAGAGGAATTTTCCCTGATGTCTCGAATTATTATTGCCATGAGAGTGGCAACAAAAATTGCTACTTTAGAGCTCCGGTTTCATTTCTTACAGCCCTACCAACAAACCCGTAGCAAGGGCAGAATAGCAGCTCCAGACACACATGCTTCCATAGGGGTACAAAGATCTTTGCTTGTGGTGCTATTGATCTGCATACTCAAACCCACAAAACTGGAGTCTTTATAGAATCACAGAATTGCCTGGGTTGGAAGGGACCTTTCAGATCATCTAGTCCAACCATCAACATAACTCTGACAAAAACCGTCACTAACCATACCTCTAAGCACTATGTCTACACGTCTTTTAAATACCTCCAGGAATGGTGACTCAACCACTTCCCTGGGCAGCCCGTTCCAAAGTTTTCCTCATCAATTATTTGAGGTCAATACACAGAGGGGTGAATTCTTTCCTTTACAGTGCAAAAATAATTTCTCTTACACTCCAGGCAACTGTCTAGTGCAAATCTATTCAAGATAACAGCAAAGGAACTGATAGTGTTCTCTTACAAATCATTAATGGCTTAGAGCAAGAAAGATGCCAGCATGACTATCTGTCTTCAGGCTATTTATTGGAACAAGTACATAAAAAAGATGCAAACTGTAATACATTTGATCTGGAAGTTTGGACTGCAGAAACTTTTTTCTCCCCTCCCACTTCTTAAGAAGTCTGGGAGTCTGAGACATCCGTTTATTTTCCTCTTCTGTCCCAATGTGCCAATTCCAGCTCCTCAAGAGCCACCCTGAGGGAGAAACGAGGAAGCAGAACACAGAGGATACTGCCCACTTTCTGGCTAGCACTAAATAGCAAATCAAAAGCATTGACCTTGGAAAACAGAACCCCACTCCCCTTCCAAAATAACTAATGCTAAAAACCACAGCAGTGTGGGCTTGGAAGTGCCCATTACGGGCAAGAGCATTTGCATGCTACTTTTCACTCCTGTTCTAATTAGCGAGCATCCCTGCTTGGCAGACCCTGTTGAAGCTTTTAAAACAGCTCTCACAGAGCCCCCACCCCTTCGTACCTTCCCAAATACACAACACAAATGCAGTTTCCCGGGGGACTGATACCAATGACTGTTGCAGTAAGAGAAGTGAGGAAATGAGCTTCTTCACAGAACCCGCTTCATCTCCCTGCTACCCTAAGGACCTCTGAATTACCCTTTAAGACACTCTCAACTGAGAAATGACTGTACCACATTTATACCAGAAATATACTGAAAAATTAACTCTACAATTAAAAAAAAAAAGGGAAAAAGAAACATGGCTACCTCTACATATAAAGGTTCTATATAAAGGGAAGTGAGATCAACCTTTTAAGAAAAGAGAAGCCTATTTCAATTCTTGACACTTGTTTTAACCCAAGGCTTAGGGAATCTTGTAGCCAAGGTTTTAAGGGTTCATGCCACATTCAGCTGTGAATTTGCAGGCACTGCGATGAAGGTTTCATATAGACTTCTCTTTCCCCTCTTTATCACACAGTTTTGTGAGGGTTAAAACAGATCCACATAGTTTCTCCGAATTTCTATTATACATGCAAACTGTTTTTTTGCCACCTCCAAGTTGGTTTCTGTTTAAAAGCCTTTTTGAGCAACATCAGTATACAGCAGCTATTGAAAGAAGATCCTTGGTTTGGCCATTTACAAATCTTGCCAACCGCAGCCATCAGCTTTTTCAGGATGTTCCATACAAATTTGTAACAATTCATACTTACGCTTCCCCCACCCCAGAACACAAAAGTCAGATTATCCTCAAGAGATGCGTTACAATTCATGGCCCTGCTGAAATTTTAGCCTGCTTTTAACTAAGCTTGAGTTACTTAGGCCTTTACATCATGCATAAAGCCATCAACGTTAGCAATGATGAACTAATATAGTTTCAAGTATTTATTTTTATCCACAAATTTAATTAGTTAAATTACAGTTTAGGGAACCCTGATAAATAATTTGCATCATAACCTTACAGATAGTTTTTATTGCTGGAATATTACCTCTAAGTTAAATCCAGCATTTATGCAAGACACACATGAACCACTATCGTTATGATGGCCACGAAAACATGTCAATAGGTAATACTGATGTGAAAGGAGACGTGAAATTGTATGCTCAAGCTCTGATCACAGAGAAAGCTTTCAATAACAACACTTGTGAGCAAGGACTGCTTAAGCAAATTGATTTTTTAGACTTTAGCTTTAAACACCAAATACTTTTCTTATGAGCTACCGTTTTCATTGTAATTGCAGCTGACTTCTAGGACTCCCTGGAAAACTAGAACCTAACTTGCAAAATATGTTGGAGTTCTGACATTTCCTTTGTTTCACTTGTGGATAAGATGCGTCTGTCTTGGGCATCTTTTTTTTTTTTGACAGTCTAATTATTCTAAGACTACAGATTATCTAAAAGCATACATTTTCAGAGTTACAACAATTTACTATATTGGTGACCTCTGTGACTTGCTCATAGTTATACAGGATATAGCAACAGAATTAATATATGGCTTCAGCCAGAGACTTCATAGGAAGACAGAGAGCCCATAACTGGAAGTGTTATAGCTTTCCTTTAGGATAAAAGTATATATTTAGTTTTATTATCTTCATTTACTAGCGTTCATTTGAATCTACCTGTATAGTTATATTATTTGTGATTCTTACACATTTTAGACATATGTTTAAATTGCCTCTAAAATCGGTTATCTTCACTTCTCTACACAAAACCAAAACCACACAATACAGAAGAACCATCTCTTATTTGTTTCACCTTTAACTAGAGGTTTAATGTTCTTCACATCTCCTTATATAAATTCCTCTCCATTCCTCTAATATTTTTCCACCAACTATTTGGTCTCTATAGCTACATTTCACTATACTTTTTCAAGGGTGAAATAGCAAACTGAACACAGGCTTCCAAATGAGAAAAATCATCACAGCGGCACAGCTCTGCTGTTACAGCCTATTTGCTTCCTCCTGCCTGCAGTACCTCCTGTACACTTCACAAGCTGAAAGAAGGTTGATGCTCCAAAGCCTGTATTTCGCACCTCCCACAGGTACACACAAGTGGCACAATAGATGGCACAACAAGGCTGTACCTGCATACCATTAAGCATTTTGAAAGAGATTTCTAGAAATAACTATGCTACTGTGTTTTGCCTTTTTTTTTTTTAAATATTTTTCTATTCACCTTCAGTGCTTTTTCATCTCCTGATGAAAAGGTACCACTTTTCTTCTATTGTGACATTACCAGGATGTACCAAAAGTTCGAATGCAGAATATAATGTCACAATGACAACATGCAAGTTCTTTTCTCATAGATTAAAAAAACCTCCCCATTGCCTTTGTTATCATCTCATTAACTCACATAAGGTAGTGCAATTTTACTCTTTGTTATAATTTTGGCAGTGCGTCGTAACCCACAGTAAAACAAACCCTAGCAAATAAAGTTGCCTGAAAGCCATGTGCAAGGGGGGTTAATACTTGGAAAATTCAAAGCTCCTCCGAGGTGTTTCATCTTTCGGGGTGGTGGCGGATCCACAATTTTATAAGCAACAAGGCAGTAGAAACACTGTCAATACTGGATTATTCTGAAGTTGTATTTACAACATACAGTTAAACCAAAATCAGGAAGAGAACAATGAAGTAAGCTGCAGTTTAATTTAGGCAACGGCAAGATCTGTTTGATTAATGATTAACTAATGCAGGACTGCATTTGCACTGAACAGGAAAAAAAACAAACAGTAGCCTTCAACTAAATTTGATGTATTTTTAGATATCCAATTCATTTAGACACAATTTTGCACTGTGTTCACCTTTCAAAAATTTCTGTATGGACAAATACTCAAAGAACTACCATTACAGAGAAAATTTGTTAAGCCTTCATGTGAGAGACCAGTTCATCTGTGACCATGAAGTTACAGAAGACATTTTGCCTCTCTTAAATGTCCTCTGCAAAATTAAGAAAGAATTTTGAAACAGAATTTTGAAGTCTATATTGATAATAGCAAACGTGGATTAAGTTTGGGTGGAGGGAACAAGAGAACCATCTGTACATTGTGTACTTAGCCAAGTTGTAGGATGCTTTACTTGCGAGATGATTAGCAGGAATTATCATAGTTTTGACTCATAAATGGCAGATACTATGTTTGGGCTGAGGTCACTGGTGTTCAACAAAACCAAAAATAGGCTTTCAATAGCTCAATGCAATACAGCATCACACCTTAAAGGGAAATATCATACCACGACAGTACAACCAAGGGGTTAAAGAAGGAAAGATCACATACTTTAATAGATAATGATGCCATAACTAGGGGAGGTTTGAGCCGTAAGTAACACGTAAAACCCACACTGGAGACCTGTTCTTTTTAGGGGCTTGTGAAAATTCTAAACTGTACTGAGTCCCTCCATTCACAGACCTAACAGATAATCAGCTAGGGAGACTACTTAGAGCTGATTGGGGTTGAAAGATAAAAAAAAAAAAAAAATCTGTTAGAAGCTTTGTATTTTGTGAGTTAACATTAGAAGGAACAATTATGATTACCTACTATAACAATTCCCATCTAGCGTTAGCCATGTACTTTGATCCACTTGTGCCAAATAAGCGGGGTTTGGCTAAAGCCTATTTTCTGGAAAGGAATTCAGTTCTGACTTGAAAGCTTCAAGAGAAGGACAAGCTCACTTCCCAGCTGTGGTTTGTCCCAGTGATTAGCCATCCACACTTCTAAAAACCTAGCATTTGTTTCTATCTTTGTTCTCAGCTCCCGGTGGTGGGGAGGGGGTACAGGCTCAAGCTTCCAGTTACGACTTCTCACACCAGCTCTGTGACTACCAGCATTTCCCAGCTACTGGCAAATACTATTCACTGAACTTTCAGACCAGCTTTTATTAGACAAAAGAGATTAAACTGGTATCCAAAGAAACAAAAAGAAAACCCCACCCTAAAATGACTGAAGAGCTACTCAAGTTCTCCCATAATGATTCATTCTTAACTGATAAAAATCCTTTTTCCAAACAAGACAGACCTCTACTGTTGGACTAAGTTACTGCAAGCTTAACAAGCTTACTCGTTACCCCAGAATAATTTTATGCTCTGCCTGTAGCTACGCACTGCAACTCAAGGCTCTTGTTGCAGTGTGGCAGCACACTGCCTCTGAGGTGGCTTTATAGCAGAGGTGGTCATGCACAAAGAGAGGAGGTGAGGAGTCCCTCCCCACTAATGCATTTCTCTCCAAGAGGCCATCTGATGGCAACAAACATGCTCAGAACCTCATGGTGAGCCACACTTTGTGGCGCTGCTGTAGCTGCTTAAAATAAGGTGCTGTAGATCTAAGGCTTAAAAGACGGAATAGCTGAAACTAAGAAATTTGAAGAGAGTAAGATGAACGCATATACCACAAATATCAAAATGCCTCATTGTAGTCCTGCTTTAGGTTGACCTGAACTGAGCTCTCTGACACTGGAACTAATACAGGTCACAGTTGGGTACAGCATCACAAACAGCATTCCAGCCCTGCCACAGTCAAGCTGACAACTGTACCCAGGTCACCTACTGCTGGTCTCCTTCTCAAATCCCTACACTGCACCATAGTTACTGTGGTCTGCAACTTTGCTCTGTCCCTGTGACAGCGTCCCCAACGTTGTGCAGGAGTTGACAACGTGGTTATTTAGTCTGTTAAGAAACAACTAGCACTTCCCTTACACCTGCCGATCAAATGGCAGACTATGATTTAAAAAGAAACACAGAATGAATCTTTCGTCACTCTTTAAAGCCAGAACAGAGGCTAAAATCCTGGTTCTTAGGATCATTTGGCTGGAAGCAACCTCTAGAGGTCATCTGGACCAACCTCATGTTCAAAGCAGAAGCCACTCCCAAGTTCGAGCGGACTCAGACTCTGTGACAGAAATGGGATAACTGGGTTGCAGTTTGTTTGTGGGGCAGGATTTGGGGCAAAGGAAGCTGTTTCTTTTAACACTTAGCTGGGGTACAGCTGTGCAGAGAATTAAGATAAAGTCTTGCTACAATAACATATATATTTATACCTATAATATTTATTCTGTAATGCGCACCTCAGTGTTATGATCTGCAACAGACTTACCACATGCAGTTTATTAGGGTATAAGGATACAAGACATCATAAAGTCGTTTAAAATACAGACAAACAAAATTTATCTCGAAGCTCTGCAATAGCTTAACTTCAAGACTAGAAATACTTAGTTACCATGGTTAAGTTTCACCCTACTTTTTGGGTTTGTTTCAACTCTCCAAGACCTGCTGTCTTCCCTTCAAGAAAATAAGACACTCAATAGTTACCACTAATTAAAAGGCACAGTATTACATTAGTCTTAGTAGTGCAAGCATCATTATCAATGCCTGAAGTGTGACAGTAACATGACTGAGGCAGTTCCATCTCTAGAAAATAGAGCTAGTGTCCACCTTACATAATGTGGAAACGTGTCTTTGATAGCAATAACTCAGCCAGCTGGAGAAGGAATTCACCCCAGGTAACAAGGGACCGCAATTTCCAAAATATCAGGCTCCTATCAGGCTCCCAACGTTGCACTGCTCACTACAGCAACAGTTCTGCTAGCTCCTAGAAAGATGAGCAAGTCATGCAAGTGAGCTATCTGATGCCTGAACTGGTAACTTGTTAAATATCAAAATCTTTGCGACGTCTTAAGTTTAAAGTAAATTTTACTGAACTTTGGAGAAGCTTCAGAAGCCGACTGTTTAGTTTTACTGAAACCACACTAGATGTCAGCATTGCCCACAGCACAGCAGGGCTCAAGTAGCCCAGGCACTGAAAACAGGGATTTCTTGAAGCATCACACTGTGCTTTCCTCCTAGACAAATAAGGTTCACAATAGCATAGGACTCAATTAACAAGAATAAAAACTGCTTTTGTCTCTCACAGACAAACATTACGAAAAATCATGTTTGTCTTTAAAGTGTATTATCTCTCAAAGCTGAGCTAGTCTTGTAACTATACCAAAGAAAGGTTAAAAAAACATGTCAAAACATAGTTGCAGTAAGTGCGATCTGGTTTCTGTAGGGCAATAAAGAAGCTGGCAGACTTCTGCACTTACTTTTGAGAACATAAAATTTCTGAGAAAGAAAAGACACGGCTGTTTTGCAAAAAGCAGAACTTAGCCTGTTTCTCAACGGATTTATGGCTGCCATCCCTCCCTTTCTTCCTCTTGCCTTTTTGGACAGGGACACAGCACACAGGTTTCCTAGCCTGCTTCTTTTATTGAATAGTACATGCTGGCTTGCGGCCAAGTATAGTTCTGCTTTTTCTTGTCTTCATAGAGCACCGCTTGGAGCCTCTCATCCCTCCTCATCTGTCAACTTTCAAAAAAACCCTTGAGGAGCAGAGGTCTAACTACCTACCCATCTTTCAAGTCTGACCAAAGCTGGCCACAGCATTGAAAAGTTATTATTGGGGATGTACTATCAGCGTGATTGTAAGCGTTGCTTTCCTAGGAACGGGCTAAAGATCTAGGCTATCAGCCTTAGTATCAACCTCGGCAGCCTTCAACAACAAACTGCTGCATAATTGCTTGCTTAGAGGTCATGCAGTCTCAGAGTATGGGAGCTTTCAGTACAATTCTTTGAAGCAAGACTTAGGTTTGTCCCCATGGCAACAGACCACGGGCATGTCCACACTGCAGTTCGAAGATGTGACTGCAGTTTATTTGCTAGCTTCAGTCTAGCTAGTTCAATACAATATGATACATCCAAAGTAGTACGCGTTAGGGTCTTCAGACACTGAGTACACACTCATTAGCTAAAGCTCATGCTGCCACCCCTTCGCTACTCCTGGTACTGAACCTTTCTATCCCACAGCTGCAGAAACACCACAACCAGCTACAGAGCAGCACCTGGGAAGAAACATACATCATGCTATCTGAAATCATTTCAGTGAGCATTTTACAGAAGTGTAACATGTTCAAATAACTTTAAAAGATACGTTGTGTTCTCCCCCCTACCCCCCTCAAAAAAAAAGTCAATTAAGATGTTTGTGACTAATATAGACACAGGACAGGAAAGGCAACATTTTCCATAGCACAGACAGGGCTACCCAACAGACATTTTGCTTCAGTTACTCCTTTTGCCTATGGATGTTTCCAGGTATAATATTATACCAAAATGCTCACTGGCCTGAGTAGGAACATGTCTGAATCCATCTTATCAAGCTGATGTTCAAAAACCTAAATTAAGTCTTTGCTTAAGCAAAAGTCACATCTACCCACCACAATACTAAGTCTGGTAGCCCTGTGAAATTCTATGTTGCATCCCAGCAATACATGATGAAAATTATTTTAATTCAGTTTCTCCCATGAGCACCCAAACCTCTAAGGTTTAGGCTACTTTAATGTTCAAGTTGCCTCAGCCTTATTCTTCAAATGAGTCAGATGGGCAGAGGAAAAAAAAAGTGGATGCATCAAAACACCTTTGAATACAGTTGGTACCATCTTCAGTTGCTGAATATTTCTGCTAATTCACACAGGTTGAACTGCATTGCAGCAGACACACAGCAAGACACACCCCTGGGGAGTGAATTAGGCCCCCTCCATGTCTTCAAGCAGTGAGGAAAGTTGATTCTGGTCTCCCATATCTACTTTCTTGTGAGAACTGGAGAAGTCACCCAGGAACCTCTTTTGCTTCTACTTTAAACAGATTTAGCCTACTATTTATGTTGCCATGTATGAAGTCAAAGCGTTTCAGAAACATGGAGAAACAATGAAGTTATCCATTTCAGTTGTGAAGATATGCTTTGTTACAATAACTTGCTATACGGAACATGCAAATAGATTTGGGCAGCCACGTCAGCAGTTTTCTGACTCTCCATAAACAGCATGCCAAACTCTTGACTTTTTCTAACCTTATAAGGACAACACTTTTCTCCATCAGATCAAAAAAATTATTGTTCTTCAAATCTACACATAAAACCTTGGGCCCCTAAGGCAGGCCTCTTCATGCAGAGGACAGCAATATCTCTCCGCTAATAAGCTGCAGCAAAGCCTTCAGCCATGAGCTTCATCAGAATATCAACTATTCAGGCCCAGAAACAGTTCCTAGGCCAGATACTGAAAAGCTAAAGGGTTTTGCTGTTGATGAGACCATAAGCAAGACAACCTCTTCTGTACAAAAAAAAAGCTATACACTCCCAACCCCCATAAGCAAGTCTTCCACTGTTTCATATCTTCTTTAAAGCTCTGGAGCCATGAGATCAAGTGAAACTCCAGTTTTCATTATGTTTTCTGAAAACATTTAAATTGTTTTGAAGTAGGGTTTGATATATTAAAGCTTTAAACTAATTGAAGTAGGTGCTTAATATATTAGAACTGTAAATTAGAGTAGGAGCTTAATTTAAGAGACTGGGTGCCTTAAGGCTGTACAAAGAACAGATGCAACAGTTGTGGTACTAAATGTCAGAACTTATCTCCTATTTTTTAAGAAAGAAGGCTTTAGGTCAATATAAACTTGTAGTAGAAGCTTATCTCTCAAAACAAGGGGCCCAACGTTACTGAGGAATGCAGAGACTAGTCAAAACTAACACTTTTGATGCACCAGCAAGAATAAAGAAGTAGAGCAGAGGCCTGCAGTTCGCCCAGAAGTCACAACAGTGAAGAGGAGTGGAGGAAGTAAACGACCACCAGATGTCTCTAAGACCACCTGGAGACTCGAGTGCTCATGTGGGAGTGGGCGGTAACCTGTAATAATGAGTTAATGAATGGGTAATCATTTCTTGGAAAACTAGTGACTATGCATACATAGTATGTATTTAAACTGTACATCTAAATCCGTCGGCACGCACATTAGGTGGAGCAATCCCCTGTGCGCCCAGCGCTGCAGTAAAGAATACCTGCTTAATAGTCACCAAGGCTATTGAGTCTTAACTTTGGCATTTCACAGCACCAGTTGGGCTATGAAAAGCCCGACAAAAAAAATAATAAAGTATGAGTATTCCATTACATGATCTTACTTTTCCTTTACTTTTACAGAGAGATGAAAGATAGTTTTAGCAATGCAAGTTAGTGACCCTAAAAGTCAAGTGACCAAGGACAGTGTATTTGGACATCGCATGATGCACAAGTTTAAGTGCAGAAGAAATAAGAGCTAAGAGAAACAGTGCAGGATGAGCTATCCCCACTTCTTCCAAGACATCTCTAGATGATGTGGCAGCAAATCAATGGTAGCACGGAATTTCAGAGAGTTTCTCTGTCCACTGTGACAGACACAGACAAAGCCCAAGTTCCTCCTGTCGGCTGCAGACAGAAATAGAGACTAATCACCCTGCCGCTGCCACAGGGGAGGCATCCAGCACCTGTATTCTCTGCTGCAATGAAGTGAACAGGATTTACAGGTGTTCCCCATCCTCCAGAAGGTGTTTTATTACTAAGAAATGAACACCCGAATTCCTCTTCAAAATAGCACAAGCCATTATATCCAGACAGCTAGGGACAACAGTCCTACACTGCTTCTCCTGCAATCAGCAGCTGCTTGTATAGTGCTTATGGTGTCATTAAATGCTTCCCCCAGCTGGCAGCCAGGGATACAAGAGCTGCTGCATCTCATAGGAAGCAGCTCTTCCAACTGTTCACACAGGATGCATCTACATTAGTTAAAGAATGAAAAAAGGCAGGAAAAGCAAGCTAGACAGAGCAGTATTTTAATGGTCCATTTCTTTCCCAGGGCCTGGGACTGTTCTCATGCCAGCTGTACAGCTGGGATACTGTACCTCTGCTCAACGGGAAGGATCAAAAGCTCTGCTCAAAATAGATTGCATAAGCACACTGGAAACCTTTGTTCTGCACACATACATTTCTTGCTAGACAGTCTGACATACAACCAAGTGCATAGCTGCCTTTCTATCAATAAAGCTGAAGGCTAAAACCTTCAGCAAGGGCAAGGATTACTATGCCAGGAATAAACTATCAAATTTAAGATGAAGCTCGGTAGATTGACATAGAGCAACAAGTTCTCTCCCTTAATATCCACAGCAAAGAAAAAGTGAACTTGCCTAATCCAGAAGCACCTTTACCTCACATTCATAACCGAGTCATAAGCAAAGCCAGTTGGAAAGAACGCTCACAAGTGTTCACTGATACTCACAGTTGTTTAAGTCACCAAATGGTAACATTTGTGTTGTCCACTTGTCCATAAGTATGCTTGCAATGCACTGTTAAAGGCCACCAAGACACCAACATAAATAAAATGCAGCTGTAATGCCCAATGGCAACACAATGACTATTATGTAAGAATATTTAGAGAACAGGTACTACATACAGGCCATTACAAAAAACAAACCCCGCAAAACTACAAAAAACAACAGCACAGTAGAAACACAGAAGGCATTTCTGATTTTTAAGCCTACTTCAACTCATTCTGCAATAGCCAGGAGATCTTCAGCTCCAGACGCAGTGGGTGGAAGTTAAGCATCAGATAATTCCCAAGAAAACATCCTGTGCCTGTACCCTTACACCACCTTGCAAGAACTACTACAGTCCCAGCACCAAACTGGGCAAACTGATGAAGCTGCCATTTCAAACATGTAGCAAGCACTTTCCATAGCCCTAGATACTCCTGAAAGAGAACTCCAGTGCAAAGATAAAACATTTCATGGGCAATCCACTCTGTACCTGTAATAAAAGCCCAGTGTAAAATTACTTAATTAGCATCTATACTACTAGAAAAGTTAAAGATGAAAAAAGTCAGGTCCCTACAGCATGTTGCCAGTCTACAAGATTTGTAACTAAATGCACATTTCAGGCTTTTCAAGGAAACTTAGTCAAATTTTCTTCCAAAGCTGATGGGGCAAGTTAGACTGCCTCAAGTGAACTGTGTTAAAAGAAAGACTAGTAGAACCTAGTAAAATCTGTAAGAACAAGAATAAAGAAGTATCATTTACTACTGATCTAATCAGTCACAACAGTGAATCATCAGCCGGTTAACAGATAAACAGTTATTCTATATGGAAGCTGAACTTAATTTTTTTTTTTCCCTCCCAATTCAGACATTCTAACTAGTTTTCTATTCTTTGCCACAGTTAGAGCTTAAAAACTTCAGGCTCTTAGAGCTACTTTTATAAAAAAAAAAAAATTGTTGCAGAGCTAAGGAGTTAGAGAAGTCAGAGTGAGAATCCAGGAGTTACAACATTAGAGAGACTCCTGGCTGACCTCCTGATGTGCTTGAGAACTCCTGCTCACCTGTCTGAAAGGAAGATAAATTTTCAAGTTCCTCTTTCAAATCCAGGCAGGTTGCATGGTTCCAGGGACAGGCGCTGGATTCTGCCTATCTTCCTCGCCAATAGGATTGTAGAAGATTCACCCAGACATCAAAGCCATTGGGGGGGGTGTGTGTGTGTGTGTGTGTTCAAATCCTACAATGAGCATAAAGCAAACAGAAGCACACATTTTTCATTTGCACACTAAGCACACACCTCTTGGGCATTTTTAAATTATTAAGTAAATATTATTTTCACACAGTTACTTCAAGGCTACACCAAATATCCCACCCCACCCCCCCCACCTAAAGCCCATTATTTGCCCAAAGCTGTCTCTGAAAACCAAAAGGTGTGCAAGTTTGCCAGCTACACACAGCATGACAAACCATATTTCAGGAAAATGACTCAGTAAGTTCAAAATGTTTTACACATTTAATTAAGCCTTACACTAACTCCAGTTGGCAAGCAGGAGTATGAATCATGGAAACTAGATCACAGGAGCAAACTCAAAGCAACAGAAAAACTTAACTGCTTACTCCCAGAACTGAACAATTACTTACTACAGCAGGAATCCAGGAGGAGATGTCCTACTTCATAGGCAAGTACACTGTGGATTGGAAGCAAAGGGGGAGGGAAAAAAAAAGGAAAAAAAAAAAAAAAAAAGGACTGCCATACGACAAAGCACAGATGCTACACCAACCAGTGCTAGTGGAAGCATTGCCAGCAAGCTCTCTTCTAATCCTCAGTATGTTGTCAACTGACATCGCAACACTCACCTCCTGCTCTCCCTTTAGCGTCCTCTACAAAGGTATCTCCAAGAAAGGATGGCACATCAAGGCCAAAGCCTACCAGAAAGAAGTAGCAGTAACACCACTAGGATGGCGTTTTGTGTCATCACTGTGCACATCACTGCATTTACTCAGTGGTTGCCATCCTTACTGTTATTTGTGGCCCTCATATATACCATAAGACACTGCTGTACCCTGAGCTTCTTTACTTAGCAGGAATATACCTGTTAAGTATATAATATCCAGGAAGATGCAATACTGAGCTAAACTACCAGTAAGAGAGATCAAACTCGTACAACATAGTCCTGGTGCTAAAGTAAAAAAAAAAATATTATGCAAATGCGTACATAACCTGTTGTTCACGGGTCGCCCATTCCCACTAGTGACAATCAGATGAAGCAAATAAGAATACAGAAAAGACGCCTCTGACATCTGAGGCCCCACAAGGCCACAGAAAAATGTGAAACGGATATTTAGTTGAGAAGGATCCACAGAACATCCATAACATGCTGAGCTATAAACCACTTCCCATCATGCCCTAGAAAATTTGAGAGCAATAGCAAGTTAGAAAACAAACGTATAAATGTACCACTAGTTTATTGCAAGAAAACAGAAGTACAGTCATTGTCCTTTGCTCTTTCTCACAGTTTGAGATGTCTAAAGTAGTTTGAAGTGGAACAGTAAGTTCCTCTGTGTTTGTAGTGCTATTTATATATCCTTTATCCTCTTTATCATCATTGTGCTGATCTGCAGGATGACTAGCTTTCTGTGGTGACAACGGGGCCGAGTTTAGGGACACTATCAAACATCAGAAGATGCAAACTGAAATACCTCCACTTGCTACTTTCACCATGCTCAAGTTACAAGGCTGGCACAATAAAGGCAACACTCACACCCGTTATTAGTGTAGAGCACTAACATTTCTCACATTGTTCCTATTTCTTCTCCATTGCGCTGCTAGTAAGACTGCTATCACCAAGAAAGGATCAATAGAAGACTACAACATAGCATTACATCCCTCTTCCCAATATAACAACAAAATGGTGATTGGGAAAGAGGCAAATAGTTCTACATGCTTTGCCCTTAGCCAGCAAGCCTTACATATTGCTGCACATGAGCAAAAATTTTTAAAGTCTCTTACTAAAACCAGGAAATGGAGAGTACTGCCACTAGTGCTGAACAGGTTTGGGGTTTTTTTGGTTTTGGGTGGGGTTTTTTGTTTGGTTTTTTTTTTTTGTTTGTTTGGGGGGTTGGTTTTTTGGTTTTTTTTTTTTTTTTTTTTTTTTTTTTGAAAGAGGCTGGTATCTTCTTTCAGGAGCTTGGAAAACAGCAGCTTAGAAACTCAGCGTGCTCTAGTCCTGCCACTGACAACACCAACCTTTACATTGTTTACAGGGTGTCCACAGGTGGCTCCAGCATCTTCTCACTGTGTCTGTCTCCACCACTCAGCTGGGTTTGCATGTCCATTTCACACAGCTGTCCTGAAGATGGAATTACAACCCTCATCCCCTGTCACCACAGCACAGACAGCGGCTTTGTTTACTCCTGAGACCAGCAACTTTTTAGCTACTCGATGACAACTTCCAGAGGAAAGGCCTTTCTCCTTCTCTCTCTCAAAACACACACCACAAACATGACCTTCACAGAGTCAGGGTCTATCACTGTTGTCACTACAACTAGCATAAAGTTGTATGACTGAGGGCACACGGCCCACAGAACAGAGACAAGAGAAGATTCGAGGCCCCCATTACACCAGTGGATTAGGTCTTTCACAGGCATGTTTAGAGTTACTTCCTTTGTCAACTTGAAACCATTATGGAGCATCCTGGCAGATGCAGTTACTGTCCTCCCCTAATCAAAGAGCACTGGCATTAAACATGTGGCTCAGAAGAGACATTTGTGGCAGAGGCTGTACTGACTTTCCACCCCTGTCCCACTAATGCACTTCAAGCTTCAGGCAGCCATACCTGCTCTGTAGAAGAGTAGTCTTTCACCCATTCCCACACGACGAATCTGAACTATGCCCAACTCTTCAGCACAGCTATCAGCAAGCAAAACTTTTCATGCAAACTTAAAACATGCCTAATTCAAACCAGTAAATAAGAGAAAGCCTGTCACTGTGTCACACTTTTTCATCCACCTTTATGTTCACAATAAGATCTTCCACGAGATATGCATCAGGCCTGGATATCAAGTCATGTTTACTGCTTAAGTATTTGTTTGCTATTGGATTCAGATGTTTAAAGGATTTGATCACTTATCTTCATATCTTCTGTGAACAAGCCAACTACACACTGCAAACTGACAAACACCATTCAGACCTCTAATCCATGTTAATCTCCCATTCACTCAACAAGACTGTCACCCACAGAAAGGCATCAATACCCACAGGAGGACTACTTCTCATACACCACTTCCAGAAGACGACATCTCTGCCTGTGAAGCTAGAGGCATACTGTGGAGTTTCAGGGTCATCACCCCCAATCCCCACCCAATATAATAAAACCATATGCCAAGGTAGGAAAACTGACCCCAGGAAATTCAAGAGGATAAAGAAATCGGGTAGAGAAGTAAGCTCAGACACACACCACATTCTCCTGCCCTGACAGATCTTCCAACTCCATTTCTCTGGGTCAGATGTGCTCTGTGCATCTAGTGCAAGTCAACAGCAACCCTACCAAATTTAAAGGAAATGGGTACTCCTTCAGTTTTCCCCAAAAGTTAACAGCATTATACATACCAGGCCCAAGTATTCAGCTTTGACATGATCCTCTCCAAGAATCATTTGAGAAGGAACCCCCTCGCCCCAGGCAGACCTCCATGTGAATCAAACTACCAGCACCCAGCCCTGCTGAGATGGAGCTCTGACCTTGCTTGGCACCCACAGGGCCAAGGAACCAAGGTTAATTCTGGATCACACTGCATGCTGACAAGCAGGACAGAACAAAGGAAGCTACTCCTTTGTAGGGGAGGGGTGGGGAGGTTTAGATTAGATATTAGGAAGAATTACTTGACTGAAAGAGTGTTCAGGCACTGGAACAGCCTGCCCAGGGAGGTGGTTGAGTCACCATCCCTAGAGGTGTTTAAGAAATGTCTCAATGTGGCACTTCTCTCTCTAGTGGCAGAGATTGTAGGTTGGTTGTTTGGGGTTCTTTGTTTGGTTTGTTGGGGGTTTTTTGTGTGTGTGTATGGTTGGACTCGATCTCAAAGGTCCTTTCCAACCATGAAGATTCTATGATTTATACTCTAGGAAAATTTCCCTCTGGATAGGCTCCATTACCCCCCACCCTCTGCAACCAGCTCCTCTGCAGTGCTGCTGCAAGACAGACTTTAGACAAACCTCACCTCAGAGGCCTGGTGTGCCAGGTGCAGTCAGGAGGCTGGAGGGTGCTAAGCATCCCTTTGCTCTAGCTTTGATTTTAGGAACAGAAGTTAGCCCTCCTTCTCCTGTTTCTCTTCCCCCTTCTAAGGAGCCTCCCAAAACGACTTGGAAGGAGATGAAGAGACCAAGCATTTCAAAGACGTTCTTGTTAGCTAAAAGCATAAGTAAGCGTGTGTATACCTATATAGAGATAGATAAACACACACATACCTCCTTTACCATTCCTTCCCTATTCAGCTTGGCAGAGTGCTCAGAGTAGCTTTCAAGACCACATCTGCAGCATTTCAAGCAGGGTGCTCTGCACCTTTAGCTACCAGTGCTACGGTCTGTAACACAGCCCTCGGGCGCACTATGGGAGGTGGAAATTCACAGGCGCACTTCTGTCAGAAACAGTTTGCAGGTGACAGACACTCATAGAAGGCTCACTGATGTAACCAAGACACTACTTTTGCAATTTAGTTCCTTTTTATCAGCTCCCTTTGTAGGTAAGGTGACTCACAACCTTTAGTATGCTTAAAAAAGTAAATTGTGTTAAAAGCTGCTGAAATATATACCGTACAAGAAGTCTCTCTCAAGACTGTTTATCCTAATAAAATACCTTTCATAGGACAAGGCAGGAGATTATTTAAATTAAACATACATGCTTATTAGTACATACCAGTAAACAATCCACTCAAATAACAGTCTCATGCTGAAGAACGTATCAGCTTTTTCAGCAGTGCTGTATTGCTATTGTTCTGTTTGGAATATTTTCTTCCATAAGAGGTATCACTAAATATATTAGGATAACCTTCTCACCACAGTTGAAAACTTATAGTTGGAATAAAAAGGTAAAAAAGTTTTTAGATGGGTAAGTGTTGAGAGCCCACAGTTCCTGATTACTGGAGGTGAGAACTGTGGTTGCTACGGTGTACAAAGGGATTAGACTATGTATTGAAGTGCCTAAATATGAATTCGTATGCTTAAAAACCACACTTAAAACTCAATGTGCCACAAGTAACAGAAGACATCAATGAAAGGGATAGACTGTACTTCAATCATCCATCATAGACACGCTCGCCAATTAGTACACACTATGCTTTCCCTCCTTTTTTCTTGTTCAAGTTTGGTGACAGAAAGAAGAATCCTAGACTGCACTAGAAGAACTAGTAGTCACTCTAATTACCGACTTCACACAAACATAGCAATTACAAAGGGGAGAAAACAGCTACAAAATAGAGCCTTAAATAGCAATCAGGAAATCCAAGCCCATTTTGGATGAGATAGGTCTAAGCAGGGTCAGAATTTATTATTTACTAAGCGCCTTGTTCACATCCAGAATAAAAGTGTTTAGAAGACTTAAGGTTTTAACTTCATATAATTATGAAGAGGTCATTTGATCGTGAGACCTACACTTCCAGCAACTTAGATATGCAAGAAATTCTATCTAGACGCTGGCTCAAAGTTTTGAACAGCTGGAGACTAGCAGTTAGCTCCCATAGGCAATTCTGTACAAATATCCACCTGCAACCCTAGACATTGGATCTTTATGTTCGGCCCCACACTTCTCTGGTGATGATGGACTTTTGTCTTCCATAGAGGTGTTTATATAACATTAATTTCCTGGCCACCTGTCTGAAATAACTGGCCAAATAAAACAAAACATCTGCCAGTTTCTAAGCATCCAGGTGTTTAAGAGGTAACTGGCCTGCCTCCTTAACTTCCAAAACACATTTAGAACAGCAACGAAACCCACGCTACATATTTCATACACCACTGTAAATTTCAATATAACTTTTGTGAAACACTGAGTGTAACAAACATGCACACTTGCTAATCAGACATCCTGTAAACTTGCAGAAGTTCTGGGTTTGACCCGTTTGTTCAGCCACAGCCAGGCTAATTTATTACCCAAAGCTCCCTTTTAGTCAACAGGGAAAACTAGTCAGGTCTCAGATAAAGTAAGTTATACCCTGAAGCACATAACTACTTAGCTTAATTCTTGACATCTACAATGACAACATGATAATTCTTCTGTGTCTAACCATGTCCATTTGAGATTTTTTTTTCCCCCCACAGATGGTAGAGCTACCTTCTAATTTTTCCACACCCAATCTTTGGAAAAAAAGCAGTCAGAGGAAGGGTTTTTCTTCTAGTACAGCAGCAGTGCTCATCTTGCTTCTTCGCCACATCGCTTTTTCTTTAGGAAAAGTTATTTATAAGCCTTGGAAGTAGTGGGAAAGGAGAGAAGAGGATTCAAAGGAAGAATTCTTATTTCAACACAAAACACTGTGTTCTTCGCAGAGAACAAACCATACAGTGAGCAAGAAAGCTAGAGTAAGCTGGGGAAAAAAAAAAAAAACCACACAAAAAAACCCCAAAAACCAAAAAGGAAAACAACTGACTTTCAGCTCATTGTAATGAGGAAAAATGGATTTTCTCAGCCTAGAGTCATAACCATCTATGTGTAAATTGTCGTTTGTTTCCACTTGAAAAAATACAGCTCTCTAGGAGGCACCATACTCATCCCAGAAACAATTTATCCTTGACTCTAGGGTCTGCCAAGTGACTCATCTCTCCTGACGACAAAATTAGCTCATAGCCAGCACGCTCTCTTGGGTACCAACTGCCATTATAGAACAAGTTGGTTTTCATGAGAGAACAGTCTTCCACAGATAAACTTTCATCTGTCCTAAATAATAGCCCTTGCTCAAAATCAAGCAGCCTAAGTCAGTGAAGTGTTTTTTATCTTGCACACACTTTTTTTCCCCTTTCAATATGATGTTGGCTTAGTAGTGACTGCTACGGTCCAGTCTACAAAGTTTAATTTAAAAGCTTCTGAACACATGGATTGCTATGCATCCAAGTGTCTGCCCAATTGATTAAATCAGTTGTCCATTTTGGTGTCCACTTAGGAAAAAATGTGGTTGGTTAGCTGTTTGTTCAATAGCTAAACACTGCAAACTTAAAAAAAAATCCAACACGCACAACCAAAAAAAAAACCCAAACCGTGTACACCTCCCTCATGCATCATCCCTGAACACTGCAAGTTGCACCATCCCAGTGCGTCAGGACATCTCAGAGTATCGGGAACATAGGTGAGATCACAACCAGTACAAGCAGATCACAACCAATACAAGCAGATCACAACCAATACATGTAGGAATCACACTTTAGTGGGAACAAGCATCAGCTGTTATCTCAGGTAAGGAAAGCTCTGCCACCAATTATAATTATCAGCTATGTTCTCTACCAGCTAAAAACCCATCACCTTGTCATCTAAGGTCTCAATAGATATTGAGCCCGAGTTCAGTTTTGGTTCTTAAAAAAAAAAAGTTTCTGAGAAACAGCATCTGTCAACCTTTGGCCACAGAGAGAATAGTTTCAATGCAAGTTGCCAATGACCACAGATCATCAGCATCTTGGCAATAGCTGCAGAAAGCCAGAGGGCTTGAGAAACCCTGAACAAGGTTCACAGACATTTTTCCTAAGTTTTTTTTAAATTATATTATCCTGGATCTGAGACACACAGCACAGTGTCTGAAAGCAGTAAGAGTAATTAAAAAAAAAAAATAGCAGAGACCATGCAATAAAAATAGCTAGAACCCGAAGTTTAACATTAGCTTAAACATTTTAGGTTTAATGGCATCCCATTCAAACATCACAATTCTTTGAGTTTGTGTAATATCTTTCTACACACCACTTTGCCCAAAACATTTGAAGTTTTCTATGTCTATTTGCTCTATGAATTATACAAGGGGCAGGAGAAGGAAAAAGATCAAAGTAAAAAGAAATCAGGTTTCCTTCTTTTTATACTGATGTCTCCCTTATGTCTGTCCTGATTCAACTGGCGAGGACAGTGACAAGAAGCAGCCAGTTTATAAAGAATGAGAAGTAAGAAAATTCTCTTTCAAAGAGGGCAGCACATCTGTTCTCCTGTCAGCTTTTCCTCCAGTACTGGGATTCTGAACACAGGCTCTGGGGTGCAATAGGAGAAGGAGAGGCTACATTCGTTTCGTGACCCCAGCTGTCCCTCTCACATTTTATCCACACAAAATCAATGGCGGAATAACCCTTCACCTCCACCAAGGGCACGCTCTTATATACCTGTCTTGCATTAAGTTAAACAGAAACCAATATTCTGTTGGTTGCCTGATCAATTTCATTCCAAACAAATTGCAGTTATTTACTTTAAAAAAAAAGAAGTCAGAAGTGTTAGAAGACAGGCACTGTGGATGAATTCCCTAAATATATTTAAATAATTCTAAAAAATAAAATCAATTTCTAAAGTCAATTTACAGAGTTATTACCTACCAAATCCTTTACAAAAGCCAAGTACTTCAGATTTTATAAAAGTTTTTAAAGTTTACTTAAGGTAAAACAGCTTACACTACCTACATGACATTCTCAAGTGAGAGCTGTGGGAAAGAGAAAAAACAAATAATTTGTTTCTTAAATTCATCACTGCTGTAATTTTGTAAGGATCTATGCAAAGTCATAATTTGCCATTAATCAAATGAGGGCCTGCATTTGAGCTCGCTCCGTATCTATTTTTACGGAAAGAAACAAGTCATCCCAGAGAGATTAGTCTGTCTGTGCTTGAGAGAGGTGCATAGCATAATACCTGGATTAAAAGTTTTTTATTGTGATGATAATGCATTGCTTGATAAGAAAACAATTTTCCTTACTTTGAATTTTTTTTTTTTTTTAAACATGGTTCCTTAATTCTGAGGGTTTGGTTTTGTGTGTGTGGGTTTTTTTTTTTTAAATGGAGGAAGGAAAAAGCAACGTGTTAAATAAATGCAGTGTTGTCATCATCTAGCAGCTTTAACTAGGCTTCCCTCCTCAAGAGTGTTTACATTATATAATTATACTTCTTTACACTGTTCCATACCACTCATTTAATGATCAGCCTCCTATTAGTTTGTTCCTATGACCCAGGTTGTTTGGGTTTTTTTGGTTTGGTTTTTTTTTTTGGTTGGTTTTTTTTTTGTTTGTTTGTTTTTGTTTTTTTTTTTAAAGGTACAGACTTTTTGTGTGTATATGTATAAAAACAAATGACCAAGAAGCTTCAGCCATTCTCTTTAATAGCTTCCTGCCCCAGGAGAAGCTTATGTTCTGTGATCATTCTTAACAACCAAAACACACAACTCATGAAGCAACAGAGAACTTTGCACAGTTCCTCTGTTTTGTACATCCTCAATACGCATATTAACCTATGAGCTGCAAACTTAACCAGAGAGGCAGATTTTTTTTGTTTTGCTAAGCAGTCGTTATGATCATTATTAAAAGTCATCCACAACATACACTCATTTGCATAATGGATTGAACAGTCCCTACTGGGTGTATTGAGACCTTCAACCAATTGAAGTGGGGAACACGAGGGAAATTTCACCAAATACTACTAAAAAAAAAAAAAATAGAGGCCAACAATGTCTCCAATTTTGCAACAAAAGCAACTTTTTGAACGGCAAACCAGAATTTTCTGACCCACTTTAAGTTAGGATCTCTTTTTTAGTCAAAGAAATGAATGATATACCAACAATTCTAGTGTTTGTGCACACTGGTTAAGCTGTTTTGAGATAATCCTAGTGATGATCACAACAAACAGCCTGGAAACATTCTCCCTTGTCTCTATAGTTGACTACTACTCTAGCACCTTTGAAAGAGGGGTGGTTACTGGCAGTTCAACATTACACTAACCTTGATGCTTGGTAGATACCTACTACAGACAACCTGACGAGGAAGAAGTAGAAGCCTTCCTCAGATAACTGGAAGAAGCCTTATGCGTGCAGGCCCCAATCATCAAAGCATCCACTTTATCCATCCTGGCATCTTCTGAAAGTGCACAAACCATCTAGGAGATTTCTGCATTTATAAATGCACTTCTGACACAGATGATCAAGGAGCTGATGAGGGAAATTGTTCTGCTGGACCTGATCCTTACAAACAAGGAAGTAGTTGGTCAGGAACGTGAAGTTCAAGGGCTGTCTTGGTTGCAGTTACCAAGATGGCCCTGGAAGGAAGAGGGGTCTAGAAGAGTTGGTTAATTTTCAAGTATCATCTCCTCCAAGCTCAAGATTTGGCCACACTGGCCAACAGGAAATCACGCAAAAGATAACAGAAGGCCTGCAGGGATGAACAAGGAACCTCTGACAAAACTCAGATATAGAAGTGAAATATGAGAGGCAGAACCACCGAGAGATGACCAGGAGGAATATGGACACTACTCAAGTAGGGCTGGAGCACTTCTCCTATGAAAACAGGCTGAGAGTTGGGGTTGTTCAGCCTGAAGAAGAGAAGACTACAGGGAGACCTTATAGCAGCCTTCCAGTACTTAAAAGAGGCCTACAGGAAAGCTGGACAGGGATTCTTTATTAGGGACTGTAGTGATAGGATAAGGGGTAATGGTTTTAAACTGAAAGAGGGTAGATTTACATTAGATATTAGGAAGAAATTCTTTACTCTGAGGGTGATGAGACACTAGCACAGGTTGCCCAGAGAAGTTGTGGATGCCCCATCCCTGGAGTTGTCAAGGCCAGGCTGGATGGGGCTTTGAGCAACCTGGTCTAGTGGGAGGTGTCCCTGCCCATGGCAGGAGGGTCCTGGTGGACAAGTTGAATATGAGCCAGCAACACACCATTCTGGCAAAGAAAGTTGACAACACCCTGGACTGTATTAGAAAAGATGTTACTCGCAGGTCAAGGGAGGTAGTCCTTCCCTTCTATGCAGCGTTGCTGAGACATCTAGAGTGGTGTCCTATTCTGGGCTTCTCAGTTCACAAGAGACATCAACATACTAGAGCGAGCCCAGTGAAGGTGGGCCACCACAAAAGCAATTAAGGGATTAGAGGATCTGACCTACAAAGGCAAGTCTGAGAAAGCTGGAACTGTTCCCCCTGGAGAAGATAATGCAGGGGACAGAGAAGGAATGGAGGTTGGATCTTATTAACATGTATGAATACCTGAAGGGAGGAGGTAAAGATGACAGAGTCAGACCCTTCTCAGTGGTATCCAGTGAAGTGACAAGAGGCAGTGGGCACAAACCAAAACACAGGAAATCCTATTTAAACCTGAGAAAATGCTTTTGTTCTTAGGGTGATCAAACACTAGAATATGCTGCCCAGAGGGGTTGTGGAGTCCATTAAAGGCCAAACTGGATGCACTCACAAGCACCTTCCTGTATCTGACACTGCTCTGAGCAAAGCAGGGAGGGTTGGACTAGAGGATCTCCAAAGGTGCCTTCCAACATCAGCTTTCTATGATGCTGTAAGGATTTATCATTGCCTCAATAAAAGTAGCACTAGAGCAACAAAAGTAAAGTTTTCACTGCTATGGAGGTTTTGTGCTTTCCTCACTGTGACCATTCAACACACTCTTTCCTCAACTCCTAAATGCTATCACATTAGCTGTTACTGTCATGAGTTATAAAAGCTTGATGTTTGAGGATCCAACAAATTAATATCCCCTATGGACAGTGGTAGAACCTGAAATGCATGCTTGTCACGGGACTACACACAGAGCAACCACCTTTGCTCCCTCCAGTTTTATTATTCATATTTGCACAAGAGTATTTCTGCACTGTATCAGCAGAAATTACGTGTGTCTTTGGAAACTTTGTACAGGAGTTAACAGTAAGCCTAGGTCCCGCCATTTTCAGTTCTGCCATGCAATTTTTACAGAGCAAAACTTCAGGGTATTTACCCAGTTCTGCTTCTGGTTGGACATCAGCACTTCCACTGCACCTCTCCTCTACTTTCCCCGAGAGCCCCGTGCAAGCTTTCAATTAGAGCATACAAATTCCCTTGAAAGGCAAAAAACCAACTCAAAGCAGTGTTACAATCCAGCTTCCGAATGCTGTAATTTCAAAGTGCTATGAGCTGTATTGCACGCATGCTTACTATTTTAGAGAGATGCGACAAAGAATTTTGCTGCCAACTGTACCTTCAAGGAGGATTTAGATAGAATATCGATGCCTAACTCGGACCTAAGACCAGACCACAAGGCACATTGCTTGTTTGAGTATTTTGGTCAAACTTATCATTCCCATGAAAAAAGCCAGTTTGCCAAAAAGAATCACTTTACAGAAAAGCTGCATCCCACAAGTCTAAGCAAGGACTGCCGCAGGAATTTGAAGTTCTCTCTTAAGGAAATACCCATCAGCTAACCTGCTTGCCTTTGTGTCAGGACATAGCTTTGGGAGGACCTCCTAAGGGAACACACTGATTACAGCAACCCTGTGTAATCTAGGTGGCAATTCTAGAGCAGAGCTGACACGCACTGCTCTAGGGCCAAGACGTGCCTCAGAAACACTTCCTATGTCCAACAGTCCTGTTAATTCATGCCCCCAAGACATTTAAAGAACTTGTCCATCAACAGCAAGATTAGATCTCAGAAGAACAAGCAGCGCAGTTTTTATAACGCATTTTGCCATCTCATTTGTCCATACTATACACAGGATAGGAGAAAGAGCAGGAGGCCAACATAGCCTAAAGCAGGTTATTTACAAGAACATCCTTTGACCAAATGTGAACTGTTGCGCTATATGATTTAAACTTACCCCTTAAGTCATGCTTTAATGCTTCCTGAAAAAATTGGCTTTGAGCTTGGGCACAGTACAGTTATCTGTAAGAAAGTCACCAGAACGGTAGGCCATTCTTTCCTACAATGTCAGAGTAAGATGCAAGCTTCATAGAAATAGAACAGCTTTACAGACGAAGCCGCTAAAGTGCTGAAAGAACACGACAGCAGCAGAGCAAGGGTGAAAACCAGCCAGGTTTTCCTATTGTATTTTTCTGTAGTACTGCATAATGAAAGCACACGGAGGAAAATTAGGTGAAGAGTGAGCGTACTTCTACATTGGGCAGTGGATATTTCACTGTCAATGACTTCTTAGTGGTCCCTGTGTATTAGTTTTATAATGCACAAGTGCAGCAGGTTTTTCAATCAGACATAAGTACATCCTCCCACTTGGCATACAGACCCTGCAATCGCCTTGGTGAGGCAGGAGTAGACGTACAGAAAGATAAACGCAATTACAGATACCACATTGCAAGTTGTAATACTTACAGCAGTAAACGCAATAGAAAATGAGAGAACACAGGATGAGCTTTCTATGTAAGTAGTCATTAGATGCAATTTTTTTTCTGCCAAATTTAAAACTTAAGAATTATAAGATGCATCCCTAATGAAAGTTAACTAGGTTTAAATTTATTTAGGAAATGAAAGCTGTCTTCACAAAAAAAAAAAAATCATCCTAAACCCAAAACCCACAAATCAGAAATTCAATCTTCAGCAATATCCTCAAAGATAATGTGATCAGCCCGGTTACCTGCACTTTATTTCAGCCCCAAGCTTCTTGAAGAGTAGTTTAGTGCTGTCTTTATAAGAAATGGAAAAGGAGGAAGAAAATTACATTTGGAAGTTGCATCCATTTCACAGAGCTCAAAATTAAGACTTCCTCCTTTCTATCATTAAAAAGGGTTAAAACTATTCCTTTAACATAGCAGAAAGTAACAGAAACTTGCCCTTGCACTGAAAACAAAGCATCACAAAGGAAAGTTTGAAGTTTTCAAAGAGTAAGAGATACTGGGAAGCTTAGCACATTCAAAGGTGGCTATTCAGACAAGGGTCTTTGCAAACTCCCTTCAATCCTGAAGCAAGGCAGTCTCCCTTACTTTTTGGAGTCAGGAGATGCCTAATATCTTTTCAAGCACACCTTGGTTTACTCCACATGAGCCAGCAGCACCTCGTACTGATAGCTGGGACCAGCAGCAGACACTTTTACAGTTAAGCTTTGCCCTCGGTTCATCATAACAGCAAACGTTGATTTGTTCTCACCTGCTTTCTATCTTCATATCACCTCCTATCTCTTATATTTGGCATTTGCCAAAATAGACTTTGAGGCAAGACTTGTGTTTTTCTGTAGGTTTCGGGGGTTTCTTTGTTTTGGGCTTATTTTGTTGTGGTGGGGTTTTTTTCCTCCTAAAATTAGCACAATAATACAAACAATGGATTAACTTGAAGGAAAGAGTTAGCTCAGTCTTGCTCTGGATGGAGACAAACAGGAATGAACTCAAAATTTAGTAGTTTTGGGGGTTAATCAATCAGGCACAATTCACAATACACAAACATAACAAAACACAAATTGTTATGATGACAGAGACTCTTTTTGAGGTCATTACAAAGTCTTCTCTGCAGGAAATCCATATGCCTCAAGAAATTTCTTTTTTTCTTTCTTGGAAAACCAGCACAAGGGCAATACTTGTAAAATAAAACTCCCTAAACTCTAGTTGAACAAGTCTATCCTCCTTTTTTTCACTTGACCTTGCAACAGAGGCCAAAAAAATGGGTTGAAACATGTGGAAAAGTACCAGAGACATTTTGTTTCTGCAAAGGCAGAAAATTATATTATAATAATTTCCTAACCTTTGTTTAATCTATGAATAAACAGATTTACCTCTTTTACAGGTTCTTCATCCAGGACAGCATCTTCCACCACAGGCTAGTAAACAGAGAGGCAAAGAGAGAGGAAAACAGTCTTGTAAATATATGTTACTGGGAAAGACACAATTCTAAGCCAAGTTCCAGTGCAAAATACAGTCAGCTTACTTTTAGTCACTTAAGTCCAAATTTATACTACTGTAGCAGGCATGTTTAATTCTTCATACTTAGCATAGGTAAATTAATCTGTCAATCCATGAGGACTTGCTTGCTCCAAGATAAATAAAATGCTAAGAGATACAGGAGAAACACAGGGCACACTAGCACTATTAAAATTGCTGATGAATAGTCCAACCAGGTTTGTTATAGAAATTGCACAAAAATGAATAAGGAATTAAACAAGGTTATTTATGATGTGGTAGGTTGACCCTGGCTGGACACCAGGTGCCCACAAAAGCCACTCCATCACTCCCCGTCCTCAATCAGACAGGGGAGAGAAAATAAAACAAAAGGCTCATGGGTTGAGATAAGGCCAAGGAGAGGCCACTCACCAGTAATCATCACAGACAAGACAGACTCAACTTGGGGAAAGTGAATTTGACTTATTACCAACCAAATCAGAGTAGAATAATAACAACTAAAACCAAATCTTAAAATCACCTTCTCCCCATGCTTAACTCCACTCTCAAATTCTCTAACCCCTTCTCCCAGGCAGTGCAGGGGGAGGGACAGGGAATGGGGGTTGCAGTAAGCTCATCACACGTTGTCTGTGCTGCTCCTTCCTCCTCAGGGGAGGACTCCCCACACTCTTTCCCCTGCTCCAGCATGGGGTCCCTCCCACAAGAGACAGTCCTCCATGAACTTCTCCAATGTGAATCCTTCCTAGGGGCTGCAGTTCTTCGTGAACTGCTCCAGTATGGGTCCCTTCCACAGGGTGCAGTCCTTCAGGAACAAACTGCTCCAGCGTGGATCCCCCATGGGGTCATGACTGCTGCCAGGAAACCTGCTTCAGTATGGGCTCCTTCCTCCACAGATCCACAGGTCCTGCCAGGAGCCTGCTCTGTGGAGGGCTCCCCATGGAGTCACATCCTCGGTTGGACATCTACCTGCTCTGATGTGGGGTCCTCGCATATTCTCAATCCTTGCTCCAGCTGCAGTTGTGCAGGGTTGGTTTTTTTTCTTCCACCCCTTCTTAAATATGATATCCCAGAGGTGCTACATTCCTGATGGACACACTGTTGGCCAAGGCTGAGCCCATCTCAGAGACAGACGGCATCAGCTCTATTCAACACAGGGCCAACTTCTACAGCTTCTCACAGAAACCACCTCTGTAGCCCCACTGCAACCAAAACCTTGCCACACAAACCCAATACACATGAATAAACAAAAACATAGAGAACTGGAAGAGTATTTCTTGCTGAGAAGAGATGTATACATAGGACCAAGCTTTCTAAACACTCATCTCCCATTTAAATAGTCAATTAACGGCTGCTCAGCTGAAAACTATTAAGTGATGAACCCTTTGGAAAATAGGTAGAAATATTACACACAGCTTGATCACACAGCCCTGCCTCAGGAAAATATTCCCAAGGCTGTAATTCACTACCCCATCCATCCAGCTTCAGGGATCAATAACTTTGCCTGCCCACAAAGAAGTTCTGGACACAGCAAATATCCCGGTTTTCTTGCTTACTTGTCAGACAATTAATGACCTCCTGAGTCAACAGGTGAAAGAAGCAGGATTTTGCTCTAATCTTCCTTTATACAAACACAATATAGAACATGCCCTCAATGCATTCTTATCAAGCAATCGATTTACTATAAATGCTGTCTTTAATATCTGCAAGTCATTCACCTGAGTCATGCACAGGCACTCATAAATGCCTCTATTTTAAAATGGTTTTTGGCATTAAGGAAGGGGAGGAGAAAGAGGGCCATGTGCATAAAAGAATGAAACTGTCTCCCTCCTTGTCTAACTGTGAAAATCTTCTGTGAAAAAGAACAACTTGCAGACAATCATGAAAACATTTTATCCCACACAGCCTGCAACGGCTCCCTTGAAGCAGTCCAATCTTTAGTGTTTAAGCTGCATTCAGCTCATTAAAGACTAAATGTCATCAGTGTTTGAAAAGACGACTGGTCTTCACGGGCAATAGCCCACAAGAGACAGTTAGCTCCTATGTACTTTAACTAGATTTGAGCAAACAGTAATTTAGAAATTCTATCTATGGCATGGTTTGAAAGGGTTATGAGCTATAGCAGATCTTTAATGAGCTTAGAGACAGCAATAAGACAATAAATGGTGCTCTATATGTTGTTCTCATCTGAAATGCAGAAGTTTATGCACATAACTCCTTAACCCTCTGTAAACATTTGGTAAGTGAAATCTTAGCAAGAGTGGTAGAACAATGTAGCTCATAGCTATGGTACTCTTTAAAGCAAGAAATGCAAAAAAAAAAAAAAAAGCCCTAAAACAAACAGGCAATAGGACAATAAGAAATGGCCTCAAGTTGCACCAGGGGAGGTTTAGACTGGATATTAGGAAAAATTTTTTCACTTAAAGGGTTATTAAGCATTGGAACAGGCTGCCCAGGGAAGTGATTGAGGTACCATCCCTGGAGGTATTTAAAAGCTGGGTAGATGTAGTGCTTAGAGATATGGTATAGTGATGTTTTTTTGTCAGAGTTAGGTTGGTTGATGGTTGGACTAGATGATCTGAAAGGTCCCTTCCAACCCAGGCAATTCTGTGATTCTGTCTGATTAACTGGCTTTGCAATAGATCAGTTACTCTTGGTAAGGAGACCTACATGGTTTAGTCCAGAAGACAGGTCTAAACGGTCCTCCTACCAACAAAAGTAATGACAATAGAAAGCTGTTATCCCAAGCAATGGACATGGGGCCTTATTGCAGAAGCTTACCCTATGATCTAGGGAAGTTTTTCCCAGAAGTTGATGGCAGAAAAAGCAATCTGAGAAATGACTGAAGTGTATTCTATCTGGAGCAGAAACACACAAAACAGAGTGATTTTAAGAGGAAGAGAAAGAGGAAGGAAGACAGCAAGCATGTACATGCACTTTGAATACTGTGGTCAATGGAAAGGAACACTTCGGGGGAGGCAGGAGCATCATTTCTATGATGTTCAACAAAAAACTGTTCACCATGACTATAGTTATACAAGTTCATTGGGAAAGTTATTTAAGCAGTCAGCTGACAACCTGTTAAATCAAATCAGAAGCAATACACTGTTTCCCAGATATAACCTGGTTGTTAGCACTTATTCCTTGTGTCACGCACAGTGGAACAAGTGGCAGCACCCAGAAGTGACTGGCATGATATAAGCCTCCACAAGCCCTCCAAACTCATTCTTAGCCTAGGGACTCCAGAATGAGCTATGCTGGTATCATACATTATAGTATCACTTCTGCCATATCATTTAAGTATATAAACTAACACTCCGTACAAAACCTCTTCCACAATTCAGCAATTCCTCTTGAGACAAGAATTTTGTGTTCCCTGTAGCCTGTCTGGTTAAGTTACACTCCCTTGTGTTCCTCTCCCCAAAACCCTATTACAGTACTCTGGTCAACAAAGTGGGGGGGATGAAGGGGAGAGGTGTTACGAAGTAAACACAAGACACCCACATCTCACTAGTTTCACTCATCTATTTCTATCACCTCTTACAAACACGTATCCTGTGCTGGAAACAGATGACTGAAATATTGTGTTTTTACTGCACTACCCAAGAGCCCCAGAAATACTCAGGAATCCGCTATGTCCATTGCTGCACAAAAAAGATGATACGTTTCTTGACACAAGACAATCTTAAATTGCAGGTAATGAAAACTCTTCAACACAAATTGTGAGCATATACAACGGTAGCCAGCTAGTTAACACAGCATTGCATTTCCAGTATGATCCTCAAAGCACAGTCTTGTGCTTGGAGGTAACGGACAAGTGTCTGTCTTTAATTTTGTGCTGATGCTAAAACAAACGCAAGGAAGCTCAGAAATCAAAGCAGAAGAGAGGATCAGGGACCTATCCTAGCCTCAAATTGGAGATCCCATACTTCATCTTTAAATGCAAGCCCAAGTCCTGCTCAGCCTGCTTTGCACGTTTCCATCTGTTTTACACACTCCTTCCCCTACATTCGCCCCCAAATCCCCGGAGTATGGTCCCGGCCCCAGCAGGAAGGCAGCCCACACCGAGAGCCCGCATCCCACGGGCTCCGCGGGGGGCGGCGCAGGCTGGGGCGCGGACACCCCCGCTCCAAGCCACTCCGGCTGCGGGGCAACAGGTTGCCGAGCCTCTCCCCCAGCTCGCCGCAGGGAGCGGAGGGGGCGAGGGATCTCCATCACACCTCGTTTCGCTCTGTTTGGGGCAGCGCCGAGGTGGTTCCCCCGGCGGGAAAGGGGGGGGCTGTCAGCACCGCATCCCCCGCCGCTCACCTCCGTCTCCATGGGCTCCACCTCTATCCCTTTCCATAGCTCCAATAAGTGGGCGATCGGCATGCTGGGCGACGCCTGCCAGAAGCCGGGATCAAGCTGGAAAGCGCGGCGGCCGCCGAGGAAAGCGGGAGAGGAGGGAGGAGGTGTCAGTCGGCGCCGGGACACCCGGCGGAGCCCGGCCCGGGACCCTCCGCCCGCTCGGCAATATGGCTCCCCGCCTGCCCGCCGCGCCCCGGGGGAGCCCGCGGGCAGGGCGCGGCCGCTCCGCAGGCGCGGAGGCAGGGCAAGGCGACGGCGGCCGCTCCGCAGCCCGGCGACAGAACCCCGCCGCCCCGTCCCGTCCCTCTCGGCCGCCGCCTCGCCTCCCTTTTAAGCGAGGGGGAAAGTTGATGCCGAGGATGCTGCGGCGGCGGCGGGCGCTGCCATGGCAACGGCAGCGCGGTCTCCCCCCTTTCCCCCCCCCGCAACCAGTACGGGCAGGGAGGCGGGGGGGGAACCGAGCCCCGAGGAGCCCCGCGGTGTGCCTGGGAGGGGAGAAAGGGGGTACAGCTGGGGCGGGAGGGGGGAATAAATGCAAAATTAAACTGGCAATTTCACACACAGCTCTTGGTAGGGAGTATCCTTATTAACGATCGGTAGGTAGCTGATACCTTGGTAGGGAGTGGAGCTAGCAGAAAGATATCTAAAGTTTACTAAGCCTGATATTGTTCCAGTCTTAAAGAATTGCCTTACTTGCTTTATTATTTTATTTCTGTACTACAAAGCCTGGACTAAAGCCTGGCTATTCAGATGCCATTTCCTCCTCTTGTAGCTCCTGCAGCCTATTACAACCATGCTACAAACAGACATGACACAATGCATCAGATACCCAGCTGCAGAGACCATAATTTGTGGAGATGTTTATTTGGATTGAAGTTAAAACATGCACGTTACCTTGTTCAGGCAACTTTATTATCATGTTCTGAAAGGTGTTACTGCTAAATAAGTCACGGCTCTTCAAAGAGCTATTTCAGAAAAAATAATCAGCGTGCAAAGTGCATTATTTTTTTCTGTTTCATGCTCAAAACCCCACAGTTTATTTCCATAGCAGTGCTGTACAAATTCAGAGCAAGTTTTAGTGAATAACAACAGGTCTTCTGCCAGTCTACAAAGGAACATGCAAGTAGTGTTCCTCCTCTGGTGCCATCCCAGCTCCCTCACACTCTATTTAGCATGAATAAGCTGCCCTGTAAGTCTAAATGCCAAGCAGGGTTAGGAGCGAAAGTAAAATTCACTGACCATCATAAAGAAAGAAAAACAAAGAAAAGGAAATCTGACCTCTGTCAGAGCCAGAGTCATGAATTCAGATACTGCTGCAAGAATTCAGCCTTTTACTTCTGTGATAGAATATGAACACTTTTCCTGACATCTGTGCCAACACTGAACTAACAACTTGTAACACCAATTATGCAGCTTCATCTGCTTTACAGATTGAGCAATTAAATATCTAGATTACTGGCTTTACTCACTGCTCACAAAAAAACGTGTAGTGGGAGCGATGTCAATCACGTAACAAACACATACCTGAAATCAGGATCTACAGTATCTGGCTGCTACATACTCCCTGGCTCTTGTATTCTGCCCCAGCTTCTTCCCCAGCTCCACACGAGAAGCAGACATGCTTACTGCCTTTAACTTGACATACAGACTCTCCTAAGCAGCCTTGTAGTGCCAGCAGCTGGGAGACCAGAGCCAAGAGCTAGTGCCACAAATTCAGAGCACAAACCACACTTGCTTTACAAAACCCAGAGATCTTCAGAGACACATGCTCCCATGTGTTATCTTTATATCATATGTCATCTTTTTCAAAAAAAAGAAAAAAAAAGAAACAAGACCACAAACAAAACCCCACACTCTGTTTAGCCCTGATTTACAGGACTGCATTTTAGCCTTTGGGACACAAAGCTTGGATGCCAAAGCTAAGAGCCATAACAAAGCATTTATAACAGCAGGGAACTGGGGAAGTGGGACACATCCAGGTAATCCTAGGGGAGGCAAATCACAGTAATACATTTGGGATCATTGCACCTGCAGTCAAGTTAAAGACATATGCACGCAGGTCAAAAGTTTTTACATCTTTTCCTAGAACTTCACTTAATTCTTGAGACATGCAGTTACACGCTTCCTTAAGTATTAATCTACTTCCAAACTAGGATATCAAAATATCCAGTGTATTTGCAGATCTGTTTGGTCAGCCTAAACATGTATAAGGTAGAAACAAAGAAAAAAAAAAAAGTGATGAAATCTTATTATTGCTTTAGCATATATACTTCTGCTGTAAGCATAATGCATGTATCCTGCTGTAGCCCCACTGCACTCTTTCAGCAGCAAGATATTAATTGGATTTAAATTAAGTGTTCAATTTTATTGGACAAACCAAAGCAAGCATTTCGTATTCCATCCCTTATCCATATCTAAAGAAAACACTGAATTTTTCTACCTCACCTAAAAAGAAATTCAAAGAACGTGTTTTTCAGTCATTTCTTTCCCTTTATTTTGCTGCATTTACTCAGAGTAATTCCACTGAACTCTCTGGAACTATTTCTGCCTAGAGATGTTGCAAGAAGAGGATTTCCTTCATTAACAAGGATACTGATTTTCTTAATTGTTTAACTGTTCCACTACAGTCTTCATTCATGAGGAAAAGCATCTTTAGATGTCTACAAGCTTCAGGTTCCTAAGCATTCAGCAAATTAAGTTCTCCTATATTAGAAATAGGCGTATTTGATGTAATTAAGAAGAATTTGAAATAAAAGATTAACCATGCAGTGCTAGAAACAATTGTGTCACTATGAAGTGATCAGTCATTTTCGTTACAGTAACATCTAATGGACAGCCAGGACTGACTTTCCTTAGTATAAATAGAGGAGCAGAAAAATCCATGCTTCCCTCCTCAAATCTCCCTATGATCCACTTACAGAGATATTGGGTCAGAAAAAGGAACTGAATATCACAAAATTTGAAGCAGTCCACTTCCAAGAACACCGCATTAGGAGTGGGGAGAAAGAAATAGAAGGGAAGGGAGGGACGGCATATGTGGAACACGGCAGAGGCAAAAAACACAAAACACACGAAGGAGCAGACCAAAGTTAAAACCAAGTAAGTCTCTGAGGACACACAAGCAATCTGGTCAGAGCAAGAAGTAGTTATGAATTTTTTCCCCCAAGGGAAGATTAGTTAACCACATTCACAGTTTCGCAGAACTAATATTTGCAGATATGCTAACTAGGCCAAGAATTGCAAGAAGATTAATTCAACTTGCTTCAAGAGTATAAAAGCATTTTTATCTCCTGTGTAACAAAGCTCTGGACTACTTACGTGGTGATTTTTAATCTATTTTTACCTGTCTCCTGAGTACTAGCTAACAGCTGCTGCCAGATGCAGAGTGGGGAATTAGACTATGTAGGAGTTATGGTAACTCCTACGCTGGCAGAAGATACATAAGTACAGAAGAAAATTTCTTAAGAGCTTCACCTGTAAATTGTATTAAGGTACTTTACACTAATGACTTGCACCTCCACTGCTTTGTGAGAAAGGAAAGTACTATTTCCCCACTGGATGCACAGAAGGGAAGAGGTGTAGAGAAATATTATTTTCTTTCAGTAGCTCAACACACTTCTAGGTTCACGACTTCAGTGTTAGGTTTCACATAATCACCTTGTGCCAAAACTCATGCATTTATTGGCACGCACATCTTCACTCAAAGCTTGAGCTAGATAGCCTGGCAGAAAAGGTTATCTGTACCTAGAACACGGCCAAAACAGGTACTACTGACATAGAAGCTAGCAAAAAAAACCTCTCTCCTTCGAGGGCATTCCTAAGGTTCCCCTCTGCATTTAAATGCCTTTTCCTGCTTGCCACCATGTAAACATCACCTCTTATTAGACTGGCCACACCGCCACACCTGCACCATCTGCCTAACTCCTCCCCCACCCCTTTTTAAAATTTCAATCAAGTTGTCACCCAAGTGAAGCCTCCTTTCCTGCGCATAGCTTCTTGGGTCAAGGCTGACACTTCCTGTTCAGCTGCAGTACCATCCCTTAAAACTTAAACTTCATATCTGTTATCTCCCAGGCACACGACAGCTACAGGGAACGTTTTCTTAAAGGATGGATTTACCCCAAGTGCCAGCACTGAGAAAAGGCCAGGTCTCTGAAGTGTCAACAGCACTGTGGAAGCGGGCAGAGGAAAAAAATTGCTAGGGACAAAGAAGTAACACTCCCCTGTCCCTTTCAGGTGTTGCTCTAGAGAGCCTTGAATGCTCAGCTAGAAGAGGCCCAAACACTCATCATCCCTTAATCTCCAAAGCAATCAGACCGCACAATGAAATGTGTGCTGAAGTTTCCCCAAAGGTTGCCTAAGAGAGAAGAACAAAATAGGGGCAGAGCATTAGCAACATTTCCTGCAGATTACTTTAGTCTCCTGAGGCATGGAAAAAAAAAAAAAAAAAAGTTTATTTGGTCCTTTCCGATAATTCCTGCTACATACTGCAGCCAAAAAGGATGGACCTCCTGGGGCAGAAAGAGCTGCGCCCTGCAGCATGTATGCACACAGATTTCAAGCAAGCAGCTTTTAGCCTCTTTATTCTATAGGATATTTGTACCCATGGAATATGCACATGTATTATCCTCTCCAACATACAGGCACAGATTTGGGAGGAATGCAGAAAGATTGAGTCACACTTAAAGAACGCTTGAAAATACATTAGTTGACAGTAAATGGTTGGCATAAACTGGAGGAAAACATAGAAGACCTGCTGATGTAGACCCTTCAGCTAAAGGATTGGTCACCCCCTGTGATGAAGGCAACGCTGCTGTCACTACACAATGGCAGAAGGCAATGCATACACAGACCACACGCTAGCAGAACCTCAACAGCAACTGGAGATGTCTGAGCACATCCCAGTGATCCTGTCTAATTCATGCATCTCATTATCACACATAGACCCATCAACAGCCTCTCTAATTTACCACAAAATGCAGCCTTCTAGCAGGGAAGTAGAAAGCAAGACCTTAGTCCCCTATTAGCCTCAGTCTGTCACCATATCATCCCAAGGATGGAACAAACATGCTGTTCATAACTGGTTTCCTATAATCTGTGCAATCAAGCCTGTATTAGATGGCTAAAATCTGTAGTGGATGGTTAAGTGTCAAGTGCTAGAAGTAAACTAATAGAAGTAGGGCAGACTTTAAACTGCGCAGGACCCACGCATCATTCTTTGGTGGAGGGAAGTCTCAGTTGGCTATGCTTTTTTGGTTTTTTTTTTTAATATCAAAGTAATCAAAAGCTCTCTTCCTGACTGAAAGCAAGCAAACAAACAAAATCCCCCACACTACTTTTTCCTCTCTGAGAGCAGATGTTGAAATGCTTTAAGCTCATTACTAAAACAAGATGACTACATTTCCTCAGCAGAAGCTGTCTTTGTTCAGTGCCTCAGCATTAATTACTTCAAGTTCAGCACTTGGAAGCTCATCACTTGTGCAGAAAACAGAGAGAAGCACAAAACGCCACCTAGATATTTCTAGGTGTGCAAAGCACAGGGGAAATATTGCTTACACCAACATAAGAGATGTCCCTAGGACTGCTAAAACAATTTACTATTTAGTTGTGAAGTACATGCCTGGTCATCCCTGCAGAACACAAAATGGAGTTGCGGCAGATACAAATCAAGCATTCAGTGTCAAAGTAGCATACATTTGTCCCCTGCAAAGCTCACAGCTTAACATTTTCAAATTAAAAATCATGTCTGCTCTTTCTCCTGAAATATGAAATGCTCATCACCAGAGAGGTGGTGAGCTTAACTCTTAATCTATGCAATGTTCTGGCCTCCCCACCTGTATTTAATGAGAAGGTCTGAACTGTGTATTAAGATCAGTGCTTAGAGAGCAAGAATAATAATCAGGCTTCTTCCGTTTAGAGAGTACAACGGACTGGTATTGTCCAACCAATCTGGTGCCCCTGAAGAACAGGGATGAAGGCTGCTAGGAGCAGTAGAAAACAGAATACTTTTTGTATTAATCCTTGTTAATTATCTGCACTAAGGCTGCAGATACTTGACATCCTACATTAATCAGTTCTTAATGTTATTGAATAGTTAAATACTGGAAGAATTACTCAGAAAACAAAAAAACTAGGGTCAATTATCTGTAGTAGACCAACCTCTGTCAATACAGACATAGAATCACAGAATGGTTCAGGTTGGAAGGGACCTTAAAGATCACCTAGTTCCAGCCCCCTTGCCATGGGCAGGGACACCTCCCACTAGACCAGGCTGCTCAAAGTAGATGATGTTTTCAATAGGGCCAGTTAACCAGCTAGCACAGCAGGAGCCCCACTGCATTCCCACACCACAACATCGGTTTAGTTGAGGTACGATGTGCCTGGCCTCATAGTCTGTGCACCTCGGGGCTCATGAGCCAGTGCAGAAGACTGAAAGCAGCACCAAGTGGCATCAAACGGCATCAGACAAGGCCTGTCTCAGCCGTACACTCCACTTGAGTGCTACCTACACTAAACCAAGTGGTGACCGGTTTCTCCACAAGTAGTTTGGATACCTGCATCATGCTTGCACTGGTGGGCCCACACAGCTGGAAAGCCCTAGCTGATTTGCTGCTAGTTTGCCCAACATCCAAAGCTCGTTAGCCTCCGTGCCATTTGAGACATTTAACCACTTGCAGAGCTGAGCTGCCAAAACCAGGCTGGTCTTATCTGCTACCTCCTGCACCTAATAAGAAATTAAGGAACTCCTGTGACAAAGACGCTGACTTACAGAAGCATTCAGCCAAGTAATCTCTTACACAGCAATCCCCTGTGCAAATTTCTGGGATATTCCCCATTACGCTAAAAATCTACCAGTTAAACAGTCAACAGAAATTAGCTGTAGTGAAAGCTTTCTTGCTGCACAAGGCTACTGTAAGTTTTGTGGCTCCACGTTTTCATCTCACAAGCACACAAGAGACTATGTTTTCCCCAAAATACATTGCATAACTCTTCAAGGAGCAGCTCACAGTGCAGTAGCGCAGAGACACCAAGGACGCACTCCTGTCTCTGCCCGGTTACTATCGCAGCAGTGGCACCTTGGCTGAGCAAAGGGGCTTCTGTTTGCCACTTCTGTCAGATGTAGGAGAGCTGTAGGCAACAGCTCAAGCCAGGATGGATCAAGGCTTCTCAGCACAGCTTGAGCATTCGCTGCAGCCAAAAGTGAGAGGATGGGAAGGGAAAAAGAAAGACAGTTGCGTTGCCCTCAATTTGGGGTCAGGAAGACTGATTTGGAGGCAATAAAGCAATCGAGGGGGGGAAATGTTTGATTCAAGGGCTCCCTTCACAAACGCTGCCTTCCATGCTCACTGCATCCAGAGGCACCGCCACTCCAAAATACCCTCCCCAAGAACCAAGGGAAGGTTCCCCTCCCTCAATGCCATAGCAGCGGGGCACAGTGCAAGGCACACAGGGGACAAGGGAGAGAGATTGTAGCTGCAACCAACCGCCTCTCAGAAGTGAGCCTCCACCTCCAACTGCTTAAATTCTTCCTTACTGAAAGTAAGGAACAGCTTGCTTACAGTACAGGAACAGCTTTTCTACCTCCATTGGACCACGCAGAAAGAAAGCAAGGATCCATTTTGGGCAGAAACACCAACCAGATAGTAAGGCAACAAGTCTGCATCTCAGCAGCGTGGATGTGGCTAGACTGAAAAAAAGGTAAGAGCATCTGTCCTACTCCAGCATACACAGAGGGAACTGAGCCCAAGAAATAAATTTAGGTCTTCACTAACCTTCACTGATGGCACAGGCTACTCTTGCACAAGTCACTGTTTCTGTCAGTAGCTGCAACTAGAAGTACAAGCAAATCAAGGTGCTTTTCTTCAACTTAATTACATAACAAAGTTATTATTTCAGGCAGAATACTCCGGAACTTTTTTTAGTTTTTTTAGTTTTCCATATAAACTTTCAAAATTCAAAGAACTGCCAACTGAAAACTTACATTAGAGAAAGAAAATTGAGGAAGTAGCCTAGGAAACATCGTGATATCAGAGAAGGTAAGGTTGCTTAGAAATGTACAGGGAAGTATCAGGAGACTGCAAGCAATACTGCTCAAGCATAAATTAACAAGGGTAATGTTAATGTGACAGAAGATTACACACTGCGTCACAGAAATCCACACAGTAATTTACCCATCAGCTGTGACACAGACATTCTAGGTAACTGAGGACAAGGGTACCAGTTCACTTTTGGGCACGCTTTCATTTAGATTGTGCTAAAGATGCACTCTGCTTAAATGCATCAAGATAAAATAACAACTGCAGATTATGGTGTTCCTAAATGAAGATTCATGTTTCAATCAACATTTGGAAAGTGGCAGAGCGTCAAGAGAAAGGACTTTCTAAGTGGCATTTGTTTAGAGCACGTTGTATTCACTAACTGCGCACATTCATTTTAGTATGTCTCCTCAGACAAAAGAAAGTCTTCCAGCCTTTAACAGAAACAAGCTTTTCAGCAACTGCAATGATATTTCCAGGAACTGTGGAGAAGCATAAAACACCCATTCAAAAGATTCTCTCAGAGCCCTGCTGGCTTTGGCAGAGTTGAGGAAGCTGCTCCCTTGAGCCGAGGGAAGGACCAGGACACCGGAGGGTTTCGTTCTCAATTTACTTTGGAGGCTTGTGCACGCTGGTTGATTTTCACGCAGTAAATCATGATCTCACTCACTCAGAACAGGAGCGAATGCAGCACTGACTGAAGTCATAGTGACATACTTCAGCTTCACAAATTCTTATTTGAGGGATCTAATCTACAGTCAGGAAACTAATAAAGTCTATTCAAAGTAAGCACCAAACCTCTGTTATTACAGAAGCTTTGCAACATCAAGTGTCCTTAGTTTCGAAGGGAATTATTACCTCTCAAACAGAACACGACATTCAAATCAATAAAGACTGCAGAAAGCACGCGCACAAAATAAATAGGAAATCAAGAATTTCTAACCCAAAAATAAACATGCAGTATGATTTCTTCCCTTTCAACCAGTTAGCACTTTTGTCTTTTTTTCACCTGAGTAGAAAGACAAGAAAGCAGTTACTAAACATTGCCGGGGTTATGTATCCAACTGTGGGGGGGAAGCAGGAAAAAAAAAATCCCTAAGAACAGCTTTTTTTTTTTTTTTTGTCACACACTGTATTTTGATTACTTTTTCCAAATGAATACCACAGTAGCTGCTCATTTTTACAGAGGAGTATGGGATGACTGAAGTACAGCCTTGAACATGTGAGCTCAAGAAATGAAGTCTTTTACAGACTATGATGGAAGGCTTTTTAGATTGCAGCCCTACCTGCATCTATTGACCGTGCAATTCCAGGAAGAATACCCCCCCCATCACTGCAGTTGCTATTGACAAAGGTGAGAGCTGGGGACAAGAAAGCCATAGACCAGAGCTACAATCCCGTCACACCGTGAGAGCAAATGGAAAGCCCGGCTACACAGCACAGCTGTGTACCACCCCCACATAACCCACATTTCCTACTTCTCTGGGGGAAAAGAAAAAAAGATTGAAAAAAAGCCACTTGATGGGAAAGTGAGAACCATGCTGCACAAGGGACCAATCCAATAATCATTTGCACTGCCCACTAGCAGAGAGAGACACCAGCTACAATATAGTGACTTTTTCCAAAAGAGACATTATAGGTCAAGCAAGTGCTTCCTACAGCAATATCACTGAAAAAGGGTTACATGCCCAAACCAGAACGCCTACCTAGGCGGGACAGGAACAGCCAAGGCTAGGACAGGGGTGCCCCCAGGCGAGCTAGCTATGCCACACAGCCAGCCTCCCCCCTGCCAGCACAACAGAGGGATTAACCCGGATGGAAGCAGCAAGCACAGGGCACAAGTTTCCATACCAGTTACCACTTTTTCAAGATGAAAAAGCTAGGTTAGTAGCACATACCTTCCTACCTCTAGGTGCCCTCCTTCCCCCACCTGAGAAGCAGCGAGGAAACAGGACTGCTCAAAGCCACTTTCTCCCCTTTGCAAGGTGCAGTGCAGCAGCTCCAGGAGCCCACCCTGATGGTGCACTTCAATATCCACTGTACAGGCAGTGGTTGCTGCCCCAGAGTACTGCTTCCAGGCACAGAAGTAGTACATAATACAGAAGAAACCACGGCAAGAGAAGCAGACAAACTGCTTACCCTCCCAGCCTGCTCTAATTTATAGGTCATCATTAGTGTAGCGAGGGTCACCTGGGTGAGGGACACCTGGACGAGGGACACCTGTTTCTAGGCTCCAGAGGGAAAGTGCTTCTAGTCTTAGCACCGTGAGCACTTTTTGGACTGGAGTTTTCCAGGAACAAAGTTTCCTGGGAAGGTTGGGGCAGTTGTTTCCCTGCCGTGCCACCAGTGCTCAATCTCTTATGGTCCCGCTTGCTGGGGGCCGGCTGCAGATCCTCCCCCAGACCAAGGGCAGAGTGTTTGAAGGGGAGAAACACAGAATGCAGGTGCCCAGGTAGTCTCAAGTCTAGCCCCTGGGGGTGTCAGTCAGATGTGTGCTAGCTCACTGTTGTTTTGATTCAGTTGACGGTTAAAATATAGCAGTAGTAACTTCTAGTGCTTTTTTGTTGCCTCCGTTAATTATCGAGAGAAAGAGGGTATAATAGAATAAATCCCAGCTAGGAAAACAGCCTGATGTGCTGAGTTACTGATTTCCTGGGGTTTATTTTATCATCCATTTGCTATCTTGCTATCTATAGAGCTTGAAAAGCTCTGGTACAAGTATAGATTAATACATTTGTTCCAATATTCATCTGGTTTTCTTGGCTGGAAATAAAATTAAGCCTACAGTAGAATTTTGTATTTGTCTTGTGTTTGATGTCCCCTTATAAATTATGATTTCCACATTCTGCTTCAAGAGCCGTTATATGTCACTAGCTTGCTTTTGTATTTCTCAAAAAAGAAAAAAAATTCAAATCACAATTTGTGAAGCAAGGCATAAAAAGTAAAAGCCTGCCGAAGTTGCTGCATGAGTGCTGATCAATAAAAGCTTACTTGCATTAGAAAAGAAACACAGTTGTTCTGCAAGAATAGCAGAAATTGTTATCATAAATTACTTTTAAGGCCACTTCCAAGAAAATTTCAAGGCCCCATGCACAGGAGACCAAATGAACCTGACCAGCAGCTGGCCAAAGGCATAACAAAAAGAGATAAAAATTAGACCAGAGTTGTAGCACTTCCATAGCAGTACTCAACCAGAGACCGCAGGGTGATGGTGACCAGAGGCAAAGCAAAGGCCTTGGCTCTGACTGTGCAAATGAGGCATGGTTTTCCTTGCAAAGATGAGGATTCTGCAAGAGCAGTCATGCTTCTAGATTTCAAAACAAAGCTCCCTTGGCCTCATTCGAGCCATTCAAACAGACACACGGTGCAGGCTCTGAGCTGCTGTTACCCACTAGACCTGCAATTTGCTTTTCAAGGTTTAGCAAGCCTGTGTAAAACCAAGGTCATAGCAGAATGAATAAGAACAAAGGTTCAAGTTTAGCTGGATTGCACAGACTCTCGATCAACTCAGTGTTGGAACAGCTTGGTAAAAACCCCTCACGGCATTCCCATCCATCCTCAATAAGCAGTAAAACAAAATGCAAGGGATAATTCCTCCCTCATTCCCCAGCTTCACTGAACATATTCGCACTTGTTCATTCTCTCCTAGGTCTAATATTTCCCATTCCAGCTTCATTAGGTCTATCTGGGTCTTCAGGGTCTAATTAACTCCTACACAGAATGATTGCTTTCCAGCTGATTTTTTGAAGCTAAAGTTGAGAATTAACTCTAAATGTTCAGCCATCCAACTAACCTGGATCATCCAAATGAATGCCACCGGTAAGGACTTTAGGGTCTTTATAATGCTGACAGAAATCCTGTGCACCTTATCACAGGAACTCCACATTCAATCAACTCTTCTCCACAGCAAATATCCCCTTGGCATTCTCCAGCAGAAGGCTGCACCGATCCCTTTTGTGTACAGCCTTTGGCCCAAGTAAGCTCCTGCTTTCCACCTCTACAGGCTGTGCACATTGAACCGGCATTTTAAAGGACACCACATGAACCTGCTCTCACCTTCATGCTTCCCAGGTGGCTGCCAGACATGGGCTGTCTGATACCTCCTGCAACCCGTGTGCAATCCCAAGTCCATGGAGCCTATTGCTGAGTTTTTCGGTAAGAGATGCATTGAGACTCTTTCCATCCTTCCAACTACAAAGCAGTTTTAAGTTTTCTAGAGGCAAGTATCAAGTTCAGTGAAGACAAACTTGATTCTAAATTCTTTGCCTTATTCTTTTACATGAAAATGTTTTCTAGGTAGCAAACAAAAAGAAGTGCATTGCAGGAATTGCCTTTCCTTTTCAGAACTGCAGATCTGCTGCTGTCTCTTTGCCCTGGCGATACACACGCTTATCCCACATGTCTTATTCTCCATACCCTGGTAAGTGTCCTTAATTGTTATTCTCCGAGTGACGAAACATCTCAGTCTTGCTGAAAAAGCTAGATGGATAGGAGTCCTGAGACCCAGTCCTGTCACCAAAGACTTGGTCTTGTGTAAAGGGAAACAGCAATACAAACAGCTACAGCAAATCCAAACCAGTCTGATCTGCCAGGTGAGGGACTCTAAAGAATAGTGGGAAATGTGGATCCTCTTGGGCAAGAAAGGGAGATAAAGGAAGGATGCCAACATCTTAAGTGAGTGTTTAGTCCCTTAACTAAAAGTGTCACCTTATAGGGGTGCTTTTTGTGTTGCTTTTTTATTTATTTTTTCCTTATATTCATCTTAATAAGGGTATTTTTACTTCTTGAAGTCATTGGGATCTCATGATTCCACTTGGCATTAACTGAAGTATTTTTCCACTTCTACGCATCAGAGTTATTGTTTTGTCTCACACATCTTCAGATTTCCTAACAAAGTTGTCCCAATTTAAGCCTTTGTTTAACTTTCTTAAGTAGTCTTCAGGGAGCAGTATCACACAATATTACTTTATGGTAAAAGTAGGATTAGAACCTACCTATGATGGCCTTGCAAATGACCTTTACGACCAAGTAAGATCATAGGATCAGAGCATATTGCAACAGGCCGAAAAAAACTAGGCTAACTACACAGAAAGTGAGCAAGAATTTCTGTCAAGAAGGGCACTTAAATCCCCAGTTCAACCACGACCAACTGAAATTGGGATGTAAGTCATCTTCATGTAAGCTGAATCAGTGTCAATGTCCTTAGGGTTTGGGTTGGTTTTACACACGCACAACCTTTCCTAGACCTTTCCTTGTAGCACTAAGGTAAAACAAAACAAAACAAAATGATTCACAGAAATCCTCAAAAGATTTTAAATTTTGTGACTTGCCTGAGGACTGTACAAACAGGACCTGAAACTGAGGGTCAGAACTTCCTTTATTAGTGCCATCCAGAAATGCAGCAAGGAAAATGCAGTTAGTTTTAATGACTTGATTGGCATCATAAAGACCCTAACATCACTGCAATCACAAAGCTATTTATAAATTTTTTTCTATGTAAACTAGTCTATATCTTGCATAGATTCCCTGAAATGCTGCAATATTTTTGTATTAATATTTTGTATCATTACAGAAAAAATGGATTTGATAAAAAGTCCTTCTACATTCTAGAAGTTTTCAAAATAAGAACAGGGACTCATGTATGTGCTAGAGGGACTGTTCTGATGTACGATACACTACTTCTAGAAATCCATTTAGGTACAGATTCATATTGTCTTAAAGATCTTTTTTGATAATTGCATTTTGGCTTGAAAAAGAAGTGGTACTAAGGCAATGAGAAACTCATGCTTTACTTCCTTCCTGTTGTACCTGATATTCTGTGACAAACACTGAAAAAGTAGGAAGCCCTGTCTCCTTACTGAGATACTTCAAGGTTTATACTTTTGCCAAGATAATCATTAGCCCTTCTGGATAACCTGCATATGATGGCCTCATGATGAATAAAAGTGACCTCAGGGGTCACCTGTACAGCCTGGACCTAGTGAGCTAGTTTCACTCCTCCTTTTAAGAGCAGAGAAAAAGAAGTCAAAGCTCTCTAGTAAACCGGTCTTGTGTAGCAAACAAAGAATTGTAGCTATGTAGCTGAACAGAACTGGTCAAAGAAATCATATCTCAGCAGTTCATGCACTTCCATAAAGCCCAATCTGGAATTAGATTGGCAAATACTTCATGCCAGCAACTAATATCTGCTACGTATATCATCTCTAGCCCATAAACTTATAGGAGCAGATAATATCAGAGGGACCAGAATTAGTTTGCAGATGGCATAAGCCCGATTATACAATTACCGGACACATTCTGTTCTGCTGTAATTGCATAGTTACAATGGAGAGTAAAATCCAGCCCCTTTCCAAACAAGGGCACAAACAGTTTTTCAGAAATGGATTTTGTCTAATTTCCCTGGAGCTCCTTAAAAAGTATTCCACTTAATGTTTTGGTTTTGTTTTTTTTTTTCATTTTGATTGGGGGAGGTTGTTTGGGATATAGGTGGATGGAAATTAGGCAAAGAATGACAGTTAAAAAGAGTTCAATATTAGCTACAGTCACCAGAATTCTGGATCCTACGTTGTGCTGGATATTCCTATCGTTATGCCTCTTCTCTCATTCCCTCCTTCATGACTGCTATTTTAACAACTAACCTACAGTTAATTATATGCAAATGTTATTTTGCAATAGTTTCCACAACAATTCTGCAATTCTTAATATTCAGATATGTATTCTTAGGTACCTTGTTCTACAAAATTGGTACACATGTGGTTATTAAGTATCTTTAATTTATCCTCTGATTATAACACGATAAGGATGGCTGACCTGTATATTGTCTAACATAGAAAATGTTGTATTGTTTTAGGTACTTTAATAGTGAGTTGGTACAATTTCAGCTTTATAAATCATTTGGAAAAAGTAGTTTTATCTTAGAATTTGCCGTATTCCAAACCCCTAGGTTCCTACCTCACATTTAAAACATAGTATTTTAAATACTTTCTTTTACTGCTTCTACTAAAAGTATTCCTAAACATGCTCCCACTGCTTAAACGGCTAAAGCAACCACTGGCTTAAATGTTCTAGAAATAATTATACACCTATCTTTTCTATAGGTCACCAATAATAAGCCCTGTATGTATCTCTGAATATTCATGCAGCTCAGTTAATTGGGGTTTGGAAAATGTTATTTTCTCATGTCAGGATATTCTGACTTGAGTAATTACTGGTACAATTTCCACTCTAATATCACCAACCTTGTTTTAAGCAATAATAAAGCCTCACAATAGCCTGCTGAAAGAAAAAAAATATTATGCTCGTTGAGTAGCATATGAGAAGGCAGCATAGGAGAGACAGTATTATTTTCAAACAGCATCTTAATCACCTGTCTGTTATCACCTTGCCTGAAGAGGCAAAGGCTTACCTGAATAACTGATATCTCAATATCAGTAAAACCGGACAAATGTTTTTTTATGACATCCTAAATAATTTGCAAAACATTTTTACAAGTTTTGCAGCAATTTGCCTTGAAACATTACTGTGACATGGTTGACTAGAACTTTCTTACATAAAGCAATTTAAACCACTTCTGTGACTGTATTGTCTTGCAATATAACATGACCAAGTAGCTAAAACTCCCACAGCGGAAAAAACACCCTAGGCAAACAGCTGCCCTGACTTAGATGTATACCTAATTACTAGACGTCTCAGACAGCGCCCTCGCCCTCCAAACAGTTTTAACAGAGACAATTTTCCTCCTTTGGCTCCTGCTCTGCTTGGTTCCAGCCAGAGAAATCTCTTCCTGACCAAACATAGCAACTCCACCATAGATCACCAGTGGAGTCAATTAAGTACTTTAGGTTTGGCCCAGCCTATTCATTGCGCTCATGCTTATTTCACATAACAAGCAAATAGCTATTAAAAAGTTCTCCAGTTTATTTATTTCTTTTTCTCATGATCTAATTGACTGGATTAATCCCTGTGGATCTGCTACCTATTTTCAAACCTCTGACACTCAAAGACCTAGAATCAGAAGTAAAATACCCACCAGGAAGACCAGCACTTTCTGCATACTGATCCTGCCCTCCCAGTTGCAAAGCACTCTCCTGCCTCGCAGCAGCTCTTAAGGTGCAGAATTTATTTCAAAGAAAACCTCAAAGCTCTTGCAAAACTCTAGGGGAAACGGCCCATGCTTGCATCAGGCTTTGCAGCCTCTAAGTAGGATCTCAGTTTTTGGGAGAGCCTGATACAAGAGCTTATTCTACTTGCTAAGAGGGAAAGGTTTGCACTCCTGAATAACCCAAATTGAGCAGAACTAAAATTTGCAGCAGTGTCTCCCACAGGGCAGCACCCTTTTGGAAGTTTAGGAAAGATTTCTGAGGGGACAGTGTTCTTGCTTGGTGGGTACTTCATAGAAACACGCTCTTTGGGATGACTGACAGCACAGCTTTCCACCAGCTCCAATTTACAAGGTTTTCCACATGGGCAATGCATGTTGTCTGGGGGAAATTAAAGTCTTCTAAGAAGTGTATTTCAAAATGTATGCTGACTTATCTTAATGTTATAAATTAGTACGTTTTGAACTCAAATATGTGGCACTTTATTTTCAGACTATTTCTCCCGCAGTCATTTTATTTGTAAAGCAGCACCTGTAGGAACAAAACATTATAACTCAGCTCCCTGCCACATAAACCAACCTTCTGCCAAATCCCTTACAATACTACACAACAAAACAGAGCAACTAATGCTGCAAATCTAATTTTACCTAATACATGCAGCACTAAATGAGGTTCTGGTCATGGCTGGCTTTATCTCTCTGTGTAAGCTACAGCAAGCCACTCTGTCCTTTGGTTTCATGCCCTCTTCTGTACAAAGCAGAATAAGAAGGCCAATGTAAATGGGGAGGAAGTTCAGATTAAATGTACAAGTAGTCCCAGAATTTCAGAATGAAATTGTCTGAAATGCTGATGCTTTGACCCAGCTACAGAATAAAGCACAGCTCTGCACTGTGGTACTCTTGGAACTGCAAATGTCTTGGCTGCATTAGGAATGCTTTCTGGTGCTTGCTGTAGTCTAGGAAAGGCTCACTGGGAAATAAAATTCTGACTTGCAGAAAATGGTTCTTCCAGGACAGCAATGAAAATGTCAGCCAATGACCACAGTGGGAGCAACTGAGATTAAGAAATGTTCTGGATGAGTCCTGGAACAAATTGGCTATTTGTGCAACCTGGATACGGATGGCACGTCAGCTGGTTTGATGGTCTCCTCTTCTGACCAAATCCCACTTTTCACCTGACAAACAGGAAAAGGTTTCTCAAAACTAAAATGTTTCCCAAAAAAATCACAAATAGCAGAATCTGGAACTGCTTATTGTCTCATATAAATGACACCAACTGTACAATTTTCTCTATTTTATAAACTACTCTGAAATGCTTCTGGGGGCAGGTCATATGGTAGTTAATTCCAGTAAATACATAAAGTCCAGAAAAAAATCAGTAATAAACTGTCTGGTGTAGTCAGGCTGCATCAAGGCACGCTCACTATCTCAGAGTCTTTATATCTAATTCTCTCTGCAGAATAAAGAAAATGAAGACAAAACTGCTCCCTTCTTCCTGTGGAAATGTAACTACTTTTCTAAGGCAAAACTACTTAGTTAACATGCTTTTCTCTGCAAACCTGTCTGCTCTGTCACTTGTATACAAATTCCAGTTGTCTTGAAATACCAACACCTCTTAATGAAACTGAACTTGACTGTGACATTTCAGGGAATGCTCATGTAAATTATATCTTCACAAAGAGTGAGTACAAAACACAACCTCTTAGTCTAAATATGAATAATGCCAAATGACCTAGAAGAGAAACATGCTGTTACTGAAAGCCGGGAGTTAAAACAGGAACTTTACTGTAAGTCATTCGTGATGCAAAGATTATTGATTAGCAGACTCTGACTGTGATTTGCTCAACTGATAATAAAACTCTGTCTTAAAGCAGTAAGAGCCCCTAGTGCTACAGCTGGAACCAACAGTGTTGGGCTCCTGCGCTGTAAAGAATTTCAGGGAAAAAAAAATGTTAAGCGTGTTTCTGAAAAGCAGCCTCAGCCCCGTTTTCTGTCTCTAAATCTAGTCATGATGCTACTTAATATTTCACTCTGAAATCCTTGGCTAAATGGAAATGATTTTATTCGAATTCCTCTTTTACGATGTATTATTATTACCCCAATACTGGTAATTGGCTTTTGGCAGCCTTATTACAACTTAGGCAATCTCGTAAAAAAGATAAATATAGTACAAAACTTACAGAGAGGGGTGGAATTGAAATCATTAAAAATTGCAATCATAAAAAATTGAATCTGTGTATTTAACTAAGTGTATTTTGTATTACTCATGTCACTGAGCTCTACTGGAAAATCCCCAACATTTTTCAAGTTAAGCACACATGACAAACTAAGCATATCAAATATTACTTTTTCTTGCTGGTTTTTTTGATATTTTGTTTTTCTGGCCAGTGTACTGGAAGTCACTGGCTGCTAAATCAGTTCCTGTTGCATTATCCAAAGTAAAGCTTTCTCTCATTCAAGTAATCACAAAGGCAAAAACTTAAAATAGATTGCTAAGAAATTGCCAGTATAAGATATATTTGTCACACTCACTATCTAATTTCACAATGACCTATGATGACATAGTAGAGTCGGATTACCATAAAATGTTAGGATTGGAAAAAGATCTCATTAGAAGTTCTTTATAAAGAAGGCAGTACTTCTACAGAATAACAAAGAAGCATCTTTTTCTTTCAAAATAGCTAGTAAAATATTCGAGAAACTGTAATAAATACCTGCAATTTAAGTTCATGCAATTCCTCCCTGATTGACTGTAATGAGTCTCCATTTGTCTTGTAAACTGAATACTTAATCACTGTGTTCAAAATGACACCAGGTTATTACAGTGTTCAGTATGTCTAAAATGAAAAGTTATTAACCGGCTGATTTGCAAGCCTGAAGTAACTTCAGAATCTGTATTAAATAACACATTATTTATATTTCAGGATTATGGAATTGGCTCCATCTGGCTCTCTATGGCTTATAAAACAAGCTGACAGTAATTAAAATTTTCACCACTGACCACTGGTGGCTTCCAGCAGAATTCATCTGGAGAAGGTGAAATGTGCAGAAGCCCCGCTTATCAACTTTTAAGAGATGGATGTGAAAAAGCCTGTCTGCTTCTTGTGAGATTTGGGAGAAGTCAGGCATGCAAATCAGAAAATCTGATTTTAGGAAACTCTAGTTCACCTGGCACCTAGTCCTGCAAGGGCCTCACGCTCACCATTTTATTCTGACGTTCCCCAAGGACTTTGAGATGTGCTGCTGAGGATGGCCCATCTGGGTGAGGAGGAGGAGTTCCACACTCAATGTACTCCTGCCTGGCCAGGTTATTCCTTCACCTGCCAGTCCCTGGAGCGGCTTTCTAAGTGTCCATGTCACTTATACCGACAGGAGGAAGTTCCTTGCGAAAGGCAAAAGCCGTTGTGTTTAACACAGACCTGAAAGTGCCGGTGTTGGTTTTTTGTAGGACTCACCAGCAAGTGAAGCAGTTGTCCCAGGCACAGGAGAGGAGGTCCTTTGTACTCTCTCCCCTTGGCAGGGTAAAACAGGGACAAAGGCTTCTTTTTCCCCATTGAGCACCCAAAGTTTTGCACAGGGCCTCCTCCAAGTCTCTCCTTGAGAAGCTGTGAAGAAAACTTCACAGCAGTTGCTTATAGCTGAGAGAAACCCTGGGTCCTCATCTCTGCCACAAAACCTGCTACTGCGTTTCCTCCAGAGGCCGTTTGTAAGCAGCAGAAACCTCTCCTGGGTAACTGGAGGACTCTGTGCCATATGACCCAGCAACGTGCATTTACACTAACCAGTGCTGTATTCTGTATCTGGTTTATCCAAAAAGGCTTAGGGAGGGCTGCCCCAGAGCAGCTGGGCATGGCCCCTTGCCACCCTGGGAAGGAGCCAGATTTAAGACTCCATCCAACTATTGCATTAGTCATCCCTCTGCAGCGCCACGTGGTTCGCACCACATAAGCACATGGAGTTCAGCTGCTAAAACCAGGGTTTTGATTCTACTGTAGGGACCAGATGTTCTAATTGCCTCCAAAAGCCGCGATATTTTTAAGCATTTAGACTTCAATTACTTGTCCAGGGCTAGGGAGGATGAAATGGCCCTCTGTAGACAGCAAGTGCACAGAAGCCCTACTTAATTCTTGTGGGACTTAGAATTGTCATCAGATTTCAAGTTGAAATTCACTTGCAGGGGGATAGTGGCAGAGCTAAGTAAGAAAGCAGATACTCTGATTTCCCTGTTCTCCCATCTGCCCAGACAGACCAGGCTATCAGCGCCATATTTCTGTTTAAGTCATTATGAAGACCCCAGACTGTTAATTGATTTAATGAATATCCATTCTTGCCATCTTTTCTAATTAATTTTTTTATATATTTTTCTTGGTCAGGTGTGAGTGTGATAGCAAGCCTGTTAATCAGCCAGACATGCCAAAAAACAGGTGCCAAAGGAATAACAAATAAAGGATTACAAGCTATTCATCAATATGCCTACTTTCCTCCAGAGCTCTAGTGATCCTTGCAGTCAGAATCTTTCAAAACAATAAAAGAGGGGAAAATAAGGGGGGGAAAATTAGGTATTTGAGTGTATTTTGTCCATGAGATTTAAGAGATTTTTCTCTGTTACAATATCTGTGCTTTCATAAATGGTTTGGTTACTCTGTGAGATCAAAGAGCATGGCTCATTTATCCCTCAAGCCACTGAGGATAACGAAGGGAATCGAAAACAACATGAGGCATTGTAAATGAGAGGATAGTTTGTGTCCCAGAGCTAATTTCTTATAGTGATCATCCTGCAGCAAGCTTCTGAAATGACAAGCTGCTTATTGAATCACAGAGAAAGTGAGAGACTGAATTCTCTTAAGATATTCAGGGGCTGGAGGATAAATAAGGCAGGGCCAGCTGTTGTGTATTAAACTACCTCAGTAGGATACCAGCATCATAAGCCCCAAACATCTGAGCTTAGGAGACAAGACAGTGGTTCCCAATTCACCCATCAGTCAGTCAGACTCCTGACTAATAAACCCTTGACAAATACATGCCCCAGGCATTTGGCAAATACCTGCCAAACAGGGTTTACAAGGAGGTACAGTCCCTGGACAATATTCTTTTGAACACAAACCAATAGCACAAGTCATCTGGATACGCATAGCCTTCACAAGAGTAATTTAACCTACAAAATCTTGGTAAAGGAGGTGGAACTGTGGAAAGCTGCTGGGCTAAAATGACAGCGCTCAAGTGATGTGACAGCTCTTCCAGCCTCTGCTGGATGTACGCACAGCTTCTCCACCCTCAGCTGAGCACTTTGGAAAGAGAGAAGCCTCTCTCCAGAGCTGACAGCAGCAAGTTTTACTCAACAGTACTAAGCAGAAGTAAGGGATCTAATGGCAGGTACCTGCTGGGATGCATCACGCTTGTTTATAGAGATTGTAATTATTACAGGGTAACTGCTGTGCTTTTAGTTCTTGCTAATTTTGTTTTGGCTCATCGTCTCTGATTTACATGCAGAGCATGGGTCTCTAACACAAACAACCATTGTGTGAGTTACAGAAAAATCTTAAGTGAACAGCCTGTTTTCTGGTAAGTGAGGCTGTACTCAGAAAAGTATTTCTTACAGACAGCACCATGGTATTCTTCCGGTTGGTTAAGAATTTTCTATCGCCTGCTTAAAAATGTTCTTATCAAATATGGTCATTTTACCTTGTTTTTTATGAAAGATTACTGAAACATCAGTCCTTCAAACTGAGCACTGTGTCTGAATATCAGCACTGTGATTTTCATGATGAATATATTGATAGGATTCATATCGCCGATCTGTGGGCACAGTTGGGCTTGGCTGCTCTTGAGGTGTATCTAATCCTCACCCCCTCTGTGACGCTCCAGTAATAACCCTTTCAGTGTAAAAATTTTTCCTAATATCCAGGCTAAACCTCTCCTGGCACAACTTGTGGCCATTTCCTCTTGTCCTATCACCTGTTACTTGGGAGAAGAGACCAACCCCCACCTCGCTACAGCCTCCTTTCAGGTAGTTGTAGAGAGCGATAAGGTCTCCCCTCAGACTCCTTTTCTCCAGGCTAAACAACCCCAGTTCCCTCAGCTGCTCCTCATAAAACTTGTCCTCCAGACCCCTCACCAGCTTTGTAGCCCTTCTCTGCACCCGCTCCAGCACCTCAATGGCCTTCTTGTAGTGAGGGGCCCAAAACTGAACACGGTACTCAAGGTGCAGCCTCACTAGTGCCAAGCACAGGGGGACAATCACTTCCCTAGTCCTACTCACCACACTGTTCCTGATACAAGCCAGGATGCTAATGGCCTTCTTGGCCACCTGGGCACACTGCCAGCTTATATTCAGCCAGCTGTCAACCAACACCCCCAGGTCCTTTTCTGCTGGGCAGCTTTCCAGCCACTCTTCCCCAATCCCGTAGCACTGCATGGGGTTGTTGTGACTCAAGTGCAGGAGCCAGTGCTTGGCCTTGCTGAACTTCATACCATTGGCCTCAGCCCATCGATCCAGGCTGTCCAGATCCCTCTGTAGAGCCTTCCTACTCTCAAGCAGGTGGACACTCCCAACCAACCTGGTGTTGTCAGCAAACTCACTGAGGGTGCAACTCAATCCCCTCCTCCAGACCATTGGTAAAGATATTAAAGAGACTAGCCCCGATACTGAACCCTCTGCCCACCTCCCACATCGGGTCTCACTTAGGCTGTATACTAAAGTTCTTAATCTCTAAAGCATAAGAAATTGAAACCCCTTCTAAAACAAATTATTTATATCAACTCTGGGTGATCTATAGCAACTTTGTGGAGCAGGGAACACTTACACACAGGAAGGAAAGGAGTGCAGTGAGCCTTGTGAAGGAAGCTGCCTGAGCAGCGAGACCGCCTGATTTAGAATACATACAACATTCCTCATCATCGATTGCTCCATTCCTAGGAAAGTGACTTGCAAAGTCCTGACTTTTTCCCGTTGTATCAACAGTACCATTATCAGGCAGCAATTATACTGCTAGCCATGCTGTTAACCTCCTGTGTTGTTCAGCGCCACATCCAAACAAAGCACAGCTGCCTGAAGCGCAACCACTTCAGAACTGAGGTGGCCAAATTCCAGAACCCATCCCTGTGAAAATCACCCTTCCCCACGGCAAAACCCAGCACCTGCTGCTTTGCTGTGGTAGATACCCAGGCTGTCCACATCTGTGGGACTTGACTTGCAGTGTATTGATGCGCTGCTTGGGCATTGCAGTTCTGCCGCCACTTTTTTCCTTCCGACGGGCAGTGGCCAGGGCCAGCAGCACAGCCGAGCACTCTGCACAGGTGCAGAGAGGGGCCACGACAGAGGCCCGTGCCACCTCCCTTTTGGGCTGCAGAGGTAGCTTTGCCCATCAGCTGGGCAACAGCAACTGGTCACTGCCCCCACTAAGGACAGGAGTGATGGGGAGAATGCTGTTCCTGTCAGCAGTGGTACATCAGCTGGTTGCTGGTAGGGAGAGACAGACACAGCCTTAAGTACGATATATATGTGCATAGGTAGCTGCCTAAAGAAACTGAGTAGAAGCTGCTTTTTCCAATCTTGTATTTCCCCCTCACTGTAAACCTGGCTGAAGCTGGGCCCCTGTGCAGCTGAGAAAGGTGCAGTGCAGGCCTAGAAGACAGCGAGAGAACCACCTGCCCATGGTCTAGGAAGAGGGGCTGTCCTTGGAGAGGGGACAGACAGCCCGTGCTCTAAGCACCACGCCAAGGGACACATGTATTTTGCACGAGAGCGCACATGAACAAAGGGTATAAACAAGCTAAGTCCCTTTGTGGAGCTGACTAGTGTTTTAAAGCTCCGAGACTGCACAAACAACCCCCCTGCTGGGATTTAGTTAATTTATTTAATGATGCAGAAAAGAATACAGCCCCCATCTTCCCCAGGCTGTGGTGAATCTTCAAAGCTGATAGATTTTATTTTGCCTAAGGAAGCAACACTTTTCAGAACTGAAGCGATTTTTAAGGCTCCCAATGTACCTTTGTTTACCTCTTGTATTTAAATTGTGTTAATCCAACTCCTGAAATTATATATGTTTGGATGGAAAGCAACTGCCAAGGCTAGTAACTAGCTCTGAGCCATTGCTAGAAAGAACATAAAGGGCTGGATGTGATCTTTGATCTGAACCAGTATGACCATTGATCCATCTGCTCTCCTGGTTGCCCACATCCAGACGCAGCCCTTAAAGCACCCTTTCAATGTATCACTTAAAACTGTATAGCGCCTTGGCTTCTCTGCATAAAAATCAGTCAGTAGCTTTTAAAAGACATTTGTATCTTCCTAGAAGTCAAAAACCAAGCAATGGTAGTCAGATATAGTGTTACATTGCTACTACTAATATATTAATCATAGCAAATTAAAATATTTGATGTGTAATAATGTTGGCAAAATAAAAATAACGCGGGTGCGGTTTTAAGGCAAATGCAGTACCTCACGTACGTCCCTTTAAACAGGACTTCAAGAGTCTGTGAGGTTATTTTTAGCCAACCTTGGCTTAACGTTCATCCTGTCATTTTTTACTCAGTTGCAGGTTGCTTTTTAGCATGCTGCTGGCTTTGCTGTCTCCCTCCCTTCTTCTCTCTTTCTTGTTTCAAATTATGCTGGTTTCTCCTCAAAGTTTGAGAACCTCCCAGCTCCCTCATGTTTCTTGCATTTGAAAATGAGGCTGAAAAATGCATGGAAGCCATACTCTCTACTCTCCTGCAGAGGTTGGCCCTTTCTGACTCTTTTCTGTATGTGCTGACTCCCTGTTTGGCAAGAGTCAGCTTTGCCTTTGAGCCTCACACTGCAAAGGTTGTTAGTCTCTGTGTCACTTCCTTGTAAAGTACATATTTGTAGTTGTTGTCTTTGGTTAAATTAATGTGTTACACTTGAACTGCAGAGAACTCATACTGTATATTTTTGTCTCCCTAAGCATTATCTGTCATTATAAGAGAAAATACAATTTATACTGTTTTTTAAAAAAAAAAAATTAAAAAACCAAACCAAAACAACAACCAAGTTACTGATTTGAGATTCCATTAAGCATACGTCTGTGCAAGAACCAATGCTGCCATGGCTTCCAAGCTTTAGCTTTTCTTCTAACTGCAAAGAGGACCAAGGAATTAAAACAACTGCAGAAAACCAGGCAAACCCAACAATCACTCATTTAGCAGTACAGCATGTTGCTGTGGATTTCATGGGATTTTTTTTTAATACCGCACCTGCTCATCCAAGGTGGCAATATTTATAGCAAGACTTTGAGAAGTCTATTTTTCTAATTAAGGACTGCGTTCAGACCCAACCTGGTGACGGAAAAGCACTGAGCAAGATGTTTGTGAGATGGTCAGATGGCAATTACCAATCTCTGTTTCCACTTCCCTCACTGCTGATTGGCTTAATGAGCAAGGATATGGCACTGCACACTGAGAACATTGAAAAGAAAAAGAGAACAAGGGACTTCCCTAAAGGACAAAAATGTTCCAAACCATTAAAAAAAAAAATAGCACAATTTTGAGGAAAACTTAAGTCTTGCTTCTTTAAAAAACAAAAACCACAACACCTTACGTGTGAATTGTAAATTAACGTTCATTTTAAGTTGTTTGCACTCTATGTAGTTCACCCAAAAATCTATGCACCATCTAAGTATTATCTAAAAGAGTTGGAAAGAGTTTTAAAGTTTTTAAAAAGTTCATGAGCCTTGGGCTGATCCTTTGCAGAGAAATGCATTTTTCCCAATAAATATTTTTTCAGTTTAGGCTGAGATAATTTTTGAAATTAGAAGGAAAAAAATATTAGCAATCTCAAAAAGATTCCACAAAAAACAAGTACGTTCTAGTCTTTTCAAGCATTTTTCTTGCTTAGGAGATGGCAGAAATGGGGGAATGAATTGTGATTCTTCTAGTCATGTCCAGCATGAACTGAATGAACTGTGGCTGCTATAAAAACAATAGATCTGATGATTACCATTAGTATACTAATATAGTATTATTATACATTAGTTTATTCCCCCTCTCAGGAAGGAAGACAAATATTGAAAGAGAAGCTATCTTTCCTCCCTCTACTGAAATACAGATACAACAGAGCGTAAATCATATTCATTTCTTAGCTGTTGAATAAATACCTGAGTTGCTAAAGAAAGGACTAAAAAGCTGACAGCATTTTGGAATTAACAGAGCCTTAAATGAAAGGCGGTAGAGAAACTGGGACAGTCAAAAATGCAAGTAAATGTGAATGGTTTCTAAACCTCAAAAGACATAACAAATCTGTTCCTAATACTGCATTTCATATTTTCACAGTAATATTATTCAAACAGATGATTCCTTGGGCCATAATTGTCCTTCTTTGAAAGACAATTTGAGACGCAATCAACACAGTGCCATGTAGAATACATCATCCATATTTGGTCCCCTTTGGAAGCATCCAACTTTGTGGCGTGTTATTCATTATTATGGGATAGAGATGCACTATTGCTAGCATTTGTACTTTTCATTGAAAAATCTCTAGTATTTACTGTTTCACCTACAAAAAGCTGTTTCTTGGAACAAAGTGATTATGTGACAATCTCATTTTTAAATAAAAGTGCAGGCACTCACACTTGTGTGGTAATGCTAAATGTTCAAATACAATGACAAATTAATAACATATTTCTAGGGCCTAAGCTTTTCCTACACTAGAAATTAAGTACTAAGATTGGTTGTTCTTCAAGATTGCATGGAGCTACTGTTGCAAAAGCAATCAAAGAACAGGTAAGGTTACAAACACAGTATTCCTGAGGTCCTTTAGGCAGAAGTGCCGAAACCTGGTGAAGGTTATTTCATTCATGAAGTTATGCAAAAGTTGTCATCTTTGCCATGATCTCCGAGGGAGGAAAGGTTTAATGCTTCAGAGGACATTGCCTCTGTTCAGCACTTCTGGAGGGAAAATTTATGCAAGGCATTGGATATTATGTCTGGGAAAGGACTTCCAGACAGGTCTCTAAGTTCTTGTTCTTTACAATATTTTCTTCTCAAGAAATTGTCATCTTATCTCAGAGAGGCAAGCATCCTTTCAAAACAATCGCTTAATTTCCCTGACTCACGGGCAAAAAGCAAAAGTGGCTAAAGTGGCAGACTAAACTGCAAGTGAAACTAAGAAGTCACAGTTCTCTTTTGAACATTGATTCAAACCATAAGCAAGCCAAAAAGTCCAGTCAAAGCTGTAAATCAGATTCTGATCCCACCAATATCAGAGGCACTATTCAATACTTCAGCCTGTGTAAATGATATTAGAATGCGGACCAATTCTCCTTTAATGGCAAAAGAAACCTGTTTTCCAGCAGAAATCTTCTCAGCATGCCTGTGATACGGACAGGGCTTTGTAGTATTGCTAAGACTGCTCTCCAAGGTATAACGTTTAAGGGTTTGGGTTTTGTTGCTGTTTAAAAAGTTTTTCAAACTCTATGGCTTCATTTGTGATCTTGGACCTGTGAAGGATAATAGGTTGGGAGAGTATCATTGCAGACAGACAGTTCCTCAGTTCCAAGCTCCAAGTCAGCCTGCATCAGGGCAGATTCACCCTTCAGCGCCGTGCAGTTTCTCAGCTGCAGTTCTTTGGTGAAGCAGAATTCAATCTGACCAATTGTTTGTGCTTTTTCCCCCTAGAAACAAGAGGGGTGAAATGGGGAGAAGAAAAGAAATCAATTCTTCAGATATATTACCTTATCTACAGAATACAGTAGCGCTTATTTTTATATTTGCCACTTGAAAAGCTTAAAGGAGACAGGTACCAGAGGCACCCCCTCTGAACATATAGTACATACTTGTCTTTATGCTTACAGCACATAATTGTCTTCTTACAAAGAAGCAAGCAGACAAGGAAACACAACCCAACAACACAATTCAGTAACCATTTGGGGAATCTGCCTAACTAGTAAGTCTCACTATGAAATGCTGTGACACAGATTACCAAATCTGCACAGTACACAGAAGCTGTTCACCTCAACTGATGAGCTTTGGCTGAACTCTGTGAATACTGAAGGGTATGTGTGACCTGAAAGCCACCTTTCGCCATCTTTTTTTCTAGCAGGATGGGAATTGAGGCAAAGAAAATTCTCCAAAAGGGAGAAAAGAAACTTGGTTTTATAATAGCTTTTAGTGAAAAGAATACGGAAGCAAGCTGTCAAAAGTAACAGAAATGTCATTTTTGCACTACAGGACAGACCAGGAAGAAAAAAAATGGCCATAAATAAGGCAGGCAGGCATGGAAACCTTTCATGTGGGGAAGAAGATTATAGGAAAAATCCCTGAAAATGCTCAGGTGTAACAAAGTCTATGTGGAAAAAAACTGGTTTTGAAACTACTAAGCAGGACAAAAATATATGTACAAGAAAAAAGTAACTACGGTGATTTTTTGTTTTGTTGTTGCTTTGGTCTGGTTTTGTGGTTTTTTTTTATTTGTTTTGGTTTTAGGTCGTTTTGTTGTTTTAAACACCAAAGTACCTCCATAATGCACTTCAGGCATCAACAAGACTGGAAGTCTGAAAAGGGCTATCTTTAAATAACTAGGGTCTACTTTTTCCTTTCTATTACCCTTAGCTTCAGCTGTTAAGCACAAGAGACTCACACTGTACGTTACTTTCACATAGTTTAAGCACTATTCTGATTGTTCTAAAAGCAGTGGCATAACTACAGTGAACGGACCTAGAAACTGGGGTTCGTGTTAGCTCTGTATTTCTTCAACATCAAGAGGTGGGTGAGTGTGCAACCCACATTCAAATCATATTCTTTTGCTGCTTAAAGCAACTTAAAAATACATTTAAAAGTATTTTAACCTAGAATTCTTTTTCATGTGAAGAAACCTCTGAGTATAAAAACCTCAGAGCACTATTAAGGCAAACAAGCTGATAACACACAAGCTAGTGAACTCCAACAGCAACTATATCTTGGCAAGTTTTCATAAAATTATCTGTGTATGGGCCATAACTCTGACAAGTGTTTTGTAGTAAACCATTTTTATCAGGTTGTGATAAGCAACTGCTTACAAGAGGGAAAGCCATCTTGTGCGTTTGTTTTTTTTGTTTTCTTTTTGAATAAAGTAACCCAGCTGAAAAAGGAAAGAAACAGCTACGTAGCCTACCCATCTAATTGTTTACAATGCTGTTTTGTTCCTTCAAAGGCATTTTTGGTTCAGATATGGTGACCTGTATTTTACACTACAGCATACTGTAACCACGTACCACATTCCCTACTGCATTATGATTCACAGTACAGTCACTGGCAAGTAAATGTAGGAAGAAATGGAAATTTTAGACACCCTTAGCTTGAAAGGAAAAGCCTATAGTCATCCTGAACCACAGTGAAGCTCAAAATGCCCCTTTGTACCTCTTTCGGTACAGGCTTTTGAGAACCACCTCAGAGACAAGCTTCTGAGCTGCTTTATTTCTGAAGGATTGTCCATTGAGTAAATTCTTCATGCAGAACACAAGCCATGTCCAGTGAAGGAAAGAATGCTGCTGACAGACAGTACCCTTGTCAAGGCAGACAGTCACTGGCTCCATCCAACTCACTCTTGTCGGTTCTAGTAATTTGCTGTATGGCAATTAAGCTTTAGCAGGAGCAGTGGAAAGAACTCAGCTACAGCAATACCTCTAGCAGTGAGGTTACAGCATTCATGCAAGAGATGCACATTCAAATCTCAAGACAAAGAGACCTTTAAAACCCAGTGCTCCCAGTTTCTGGGTAAGTATAATAACAGCAAAGTTACTAGGTAAAGAATGGATGTTTCCTCCACCAACAATATTTCTGCATTATGAAAAGGCTGTGGCAACAGTAAAGCAAGCTGAACTCAGTGGTGCCAGTATATAAGCAACATATTTATGAACTCAGCTCCAAGAATAGAGCAATATCTAATCTGCAAAGGGCTGTATACACAAGCAGCACTCAGACTTAAGTTTCAGCATGCTAAAGATTTTTCACTTTACTTTTGCTTTTTGATAAAATGTGCACTTAAAAAAAAAAAGAGTTGTTAAGTCTTTTGTTTGGTTGGGGTTTTGTTTGTTTTTTGTGTTTGGGGAGTGTGTGCATGTTTGGGGGTTTTACCTCTTCTGGAGGAAGACATTGGATCTTTGGCGTTACACCATAAAATCTTGTAAGAGCTTCCTTTATGGCAGTCATCTGAAAAATTAAAAAAATCTCATATAAATTAATGTCACTAGCGCATCTTCCAATGGCTCCCACACTTGTTAAGTTCACAAAAAACTTTTAGATAAAGCACAATCTTAAAGAACTATACAATTAAAAAAAGATCACTTATTCTCTATAAATTACTTGACTCCTGCTGAAACAAAGTACATGCAACGTGATTTTGTTTTAGAAAAGATGGCCTCTTACCTGGTAATATGAACTGCTTGGCTTTATCCCAGCTTTTAGGAGACAACTGAAACAAAGATAAAACATTTTTTCGTGGTTCCCGTATGCAAACGTAACTTCATAATCATTAGGTAAACTGAAAATCTTAATGAGAACTTGGCAGGCATTACAGCCATGGGGAGCAAGGGAAAGTTGTCTTTCATCCCCTGCCAGGCCTAGGAAAGGTTCGCCTTTTCTGAAAGGCCATTTCCCATCCAACTTGGCAGGGTCAGGAAGAACCCTCTCCCCCACCTTAATCTGAGGAGCTGGGAGAGTCGATTCTTCAGACACAGCTAGGGGAAAGGGCAATATTACTGTTATTTGCTAGATCTTCAGAACACTCTGCTGAGTGCCAGGTAGGGCATGCAGTTTAATTGCCTCCTTCCCCCTGCTTTGATCCATACTCCCTGTGCTCCAGCCACTGGGAGGGAATGGAGGCAGACTCCTGAGGCTGCTCTAGGCATCCTCGTGTTCTAAAACAGGGTGGGCTTGCTGGGGTGGGAGGTGCAAGCACAGTGGGAGAGGGACATGGCACGGGGATCCAAATCCACATCAACGTCAGGGCAGAAACGTTTCCTAATAAATATGTTTTTGAAGAGGAAAGGCTGCTCACATAAGAGAAACAGGGTAACTCTCAAGAACCTCTAGCATACATACACCCCTTCCTTTAGATTCAGTCCTGAGGGAAGTCTGCACTTCCAAGTGGACAACAAGACTCAAGACCCAATAGGTGTCAAGTCTCTAAGTCCCAGCTTCTGGAAGGAGTGGGAATGTCCAGCATCTCGCAGGATTTAATCCGTGAGTGCTGATAATGCTCAACCCTTCCAAGGTCAGGTTCTGCACAGCAGAGATTTAACCCAGTTGACTAAAGGTCTAGCTGTTTGTCATAGTCATTTGACATTAAATATAAGAGAGGCCAATAAAATAGATGATGTTGTGGCACTCATAGGAGCTTGCATGTTGTCCTCTTTTTAATAATTTCCTTTTTGGAAACAATCTTTAAATCATTAACGCTACTTTTTCTCATTCAAGTATAAACCAAGTACAATGAGAACATTAGCAGTCTTTATTCTTTTCAATAAAGATTAAATTAATTATGTTCATTTTTACAATGGAGAATATGCTCTGAGCAATTAATTTCAACACGTTTCAGTCTCAATTCTTTTTCAGTGTTACACATGCTGACAGAGTCACGTAATTGGTCACTGTGCCATCTGTAAAATGTTTTAGTCACACCATCACATCTACTTGGACAATTGGCTAATCAGACGTTATTAATTTTAACACTATGTATGACATGCTCTTAAGCACTGTGTCTATAAAAATCTGATTAAGTTTTTTTGGACACCTACAAAAATAGGTGGGAGGGTAGTGGTGGGAGAAAGACGTATTTCCTTTGTGCATATGCAAAGTCAACGAGACTTTGTTAAGAGATTGCCTGGACAAGACACTGATAGAACCTGAACAGGACTTTCTAAATTTTGTTTTTTATTTTTTTTATATATGTGTGTGTGTGTATTTCTAGATACAAAAGGACTTATTTCCTCTCTCAGATACTGTCACTTATACAGACAGACAATTCACAGTCAACAAATCCAAGTCAAATGTTCTCCCACCCATACCAAGCACCGATCAGGAAAGGACTCTGGCCTTCTGGCGTTCACCTGCTGACAGAATGTCAACACACAGTGCTTGGACAAGCTACAATATTCCCATCAAGATTTTGCATCTGGAATGGCCAGTGCTTTGGTACCACGAGGAGGAATCAGCCCCTGGGACAAAGCAGAGTGTCACATTAGGGTTGTTTGAAAGGACAGCAGAGGGCTCCATGCAGCAGCTGAATATTGCCCTTCAGGACATCGTCTCTTGCTGTTACCTCTCAGCCTTTTCCCAGGACATTCTGCATGATTTTGCCTGCAGCTTGTCCTTTCCTCTGAGCAGAGCACTGTCCTCTCACAAGTGTTTGAGCTTCAGCATGACTCAAAAGTCTTGGGGGTTTTGTCACTTGTTTTAGAAGTTTACAGGCACCATAGCTTTTGGTAGTGAGATATTGCCGATACAGCTTCTCAAAATTTACTGGCTCACATTGTCTAAAATGATGCTGTGAAGAACGCTGCTGGCTTACCAGACTCTGAAGTGACCAGAGACATGCTTCTCAGAGTAAACAACCCTTCATCTGAACTCCAGTACTAAAAATAATTTACGTTAATACTCATTTACCCTCTGCCATCAGATTTTTAGACTTTTTTTTTAGGCTAGATTTGAAACTTTTAGAAATTGTTTTAAGTAAGAGGCAGAACACTGAGTTAATTTACATACTTGTTAAGATCAACGTGCTGGTAGAGTTCTAAGGCTTTACCAAAGTATTTCTTCTGAGAATTAAGGACCTCAAGCGTGGCTGCACAAGTACCATGTTTATCCCACTCATGTTTCCTATAGGAGGAAAGCAAAATTCAAGTTTTAGAAAACATTATTGGCAGATATACGTACTGCAAAACCTAACCAATACACTTAAATCAAGTATCTGAAAGGCTACATATGTGAAGTAGGACACTGCAGTCAAAAAATACTGCCTGTGCGAAAAGCAAATCCAAGGAAGATCACTCCCACCATTTCAATTACAACAACATCTATGTATTTGTTTAGTAGAATTATTTCACAAGAGATTTTGGACCCATCAGGAGAGTAAGGAAGAAGCCCAAGAAGTCCCTCATGATAGTTCGTAACAACAGACTAAGAAAAAATTATTTCAGACAATAAGTCATGTTAAAATATACACATAAGTTTGCATTAACATTGGCAGCTGCAAGAGAGAGACTTCTCAAATTAATATAAGAGCTGTAGAAGATAAAGGAGAGGATGGTCTAATGGTTTGAATACTATGATGTACCTGGGACATTCAGAATCAGTATTCTGTTTTTCCTATAAATTATGTATATGATTTGTGCAAGAGTCATTTATAGTTCAGCCCTTCACCTGTTATCCCACCAAAGGGATTACACTCTTCTCTCCTCCTGCTGCCACTGTCAGCTATCTTTTTAAGATCGAACATTGCAAAGTGAAGAGATAAGATAGATACCAATATGGAATAGACCACTACTTTATTCCAAAGCCGACTAAAAGAACTTTGCGTCACAAGACCGTGACAAAACTTCATCAAGCCAAAAGTGCTGATGAGGTGTTTCTTTGTACAAGTCAGCCCAAACAGTTTGAGTTTTTCGATTTTTTAGCTGTCTCCTTTGAATCAGATGATTTTTGAAATAATTAAATGAAGGAATTTATGAAGTAAATATGTATCATGCTCTTATGATACAAAGATCTCTCAGTGTATTACAAAGAAATGCCTGGAGGTCAGAAGGGTAAGAGTTTGCTTAGAAAACGAGTATTTCTAGGCATTGTATAAGTTTTAGTGGAGTCTTTTTATGTTAAATGTACTTTTAAAGCCCTAGAAGTTTTTCAGAACTGAAGAGACTAATCCTTTTTTGGGTAGAACAGCAAAACCGCACAAGTTGCTAAGACAAGACTGTTGCCTCAACTTTTACTTTGGCCCGTGGCAGTACTTTCATAGGTCTGCTCTCACGTCTTGCTTCTATTCCACCACCAGGTCTTCTAATACCAAGGAGCAGAGTGCAAAAGAAAGCAATCCTTCAATTTTATGGCAGACAAACTCAAATAGGACAAAAAAAGGGGGTAATGCTCAAAATACATTTCTATCTGTTCTAAAGCCTATTGAAAGACTAAACAGTATAATCTTTAATAAGACCACCTGAGGATTTGGGGGGTTTGTGGTTGTGTCTTTTTTGTTTTTCCTCCTCCTTTACTTTCCAATTTTCATGAACCACTTGCATTAAATAGGTATCAATTCAGCAGATGTACACAATAAGTTATCTAATCACAAATTCTTGCCACCACCACAGCATTCACTGACCTTAAGTACCTCACAGAAAAGCAGAGAAGCACAAGGACAACTATTATTCACTTGAAAGCCTGCCTTTGAATTGTCCAATTATATTAAAAATGTCAAAATTTTTCTTAAGGAATATAAACACTTTAAAAGAAGTTACATTTGTATCTAGAGAAATTCATACACTACTTCTGAACAGAGAAGGAACAAAGCAACTGTGGCATCAAGAGATTTGAGGTAGGGGAGAAGATGCGTTACTAGAAGGTTTTCGCTATACATTCTCAAATTTAGCCTTATAGAGAGTTCTCATCTTGGCTATAACACTCCACTGCACGTCAACTGAATTGTTGACTTCCTGGAGGAGTCTACTTTACACAGGCCAAAGAGCAGATTTACAGACAAGGAATTTGAAATTACTGATGAGAAGAGAGACCACAGTTTTAAAGAAAATGGAGGCTCTTTTAGGGGTAAATTTAGCAAGAGATACTGAGCAGTTAGCTTGGAGCAGAAGCAGACAATAGTCAAATCAAAAGGGCTGGAGCAGCAGTAAGCTGGAGGCAAGGCTTTTTATGTAGGATAACAATTTTTCTTCAGAGAATATATGCATACATGTGTGCAGAACTAATGGTAAAGTGTTGTGCCTGTCTTTTGAAGGCTTTCAGTAGTACTTTTATTTAAGCGTCCTCCTGTTTCTAGAAAGAAGGCAGAAATAGAAGGCCAAAGATCTGAGGGTGCTCAAGACACGTATCATTGCTAACACGGATCTGCTACTGGAGCAGTTTTGGTCCAGTCTGCACTGATCAGACTGCCCAGGCAATGGAGCTGTGGGGATCCCAAGTGAAAATACACAGAGCTACCCACGACAGTGTCCATGCAGCATCAGCTGCAGCAAGCCAAGAATGCAATGGGCCCAAGTATTTTAATCAGTCCTGTGAGCTTCCAGAATGGAGAGCTACTTTAGAGCCACTACAAAACAATTACTGAAACTTTAAGATGACACTCTTGACAGTGTTACTTTATTTCACAGCACAGCCATGCGAAGAAAAAAAAAAAAGTTATGCAGAAACAGCTAGTTCTGACCATTTAGCACAGGCATATGAAGTTTCACCTTCACCTGTTCCATTTAAATGCGAACTGAAACCGCTACAAAATGAAAGAGCTGCAGGTACCAGGGAATAACATAAAATAATTTGTTTAGAAATCAAAAGAATTAACGTCTCAATGTTATTCACTGAGACACGTTATCCTTCACCTATACCACAATAAGACAAAGTAATTCTACTTGAGCCTCAGCTCACAGCTGGGTGGCACGTGGATACAAAACATAGCATACAAAACGTGAAGGCCACCCATCCTTCTGAACCTCTCGTACCCATGAGATAAGCACTAGCTAGCTGCCAAGAACTTTGCTGAACATTTTTTCCTCCTTGTAGAACAGAAGTACTTTGTCAGGCACACAGGAGCGGAGTTTACAGAGCTAGATTGGGTTCCACTATATACCTTGCCCTTCTGCACCATTTTCTCTGTGGTGCTGCTAAGAATAAATGCTACGCTTGCATACCTCAAAGCTAAGTCCTACAAGTTAAGTCTTAGGGGGCTGCAGAAATGCAAAGGAGTGAAATTGGTACAACTCAGCAGTGTGGGAAGGAAGCTGAACCTCAAAGAGATTTTGCTTCCTGTTATGTACAACAAGGACAGAGTTCCCCTAAGCACAAAGTCACACTGATGTGACAAAATCAGGAGCATATCAGGTGGTCTAAAGATTATACAGACCACTCAGCTCAAGGAGTGTCTCATTATTAGGGTAGGAACAAAGAAGGTCTGTAAAGCACAGCTTCAAGTGCTGCCTACAAAATGTACATTAGGGTCATGCAGCTGTACCATAGGCTAAAACATAGATTCGTTATTCCGTATCATACGTATAAACAGATCCTGAAGGGAATTCTCTTGGTCTAGAAATTTTTATTTGGTCCAAAAAATTACTAATCACTGTAAAAGGGATGGTTCCAATGAAAACATTTTGAGATATAAAGCACGTATAACCCTTCGTTCTGTATTGAGGTATTCTATCCTGTCCAATTCAAACTCTTGGGTGGCAATTATTACAGTTCATAAGTTAACAAGCTGTGGGAAAGTAATGGAAGATGGGCGAGGAGGACTGTAAACACACTCAAGTGACTCTCACGTGGGATGCAGAAAACACAAGTCACACTAATAGTTGTTTAGTCTTATGTGCTCAACAAGTAGAACATCTGCACTTCGATAATGTAGGCTTGTCGGGGGCACCTTATTGAACATGACTGAGATTCCTCCCTTCTGTTGAAGACTACCAAAGCACAGTGAAAAACTATGCCTGCCTGAATCCTTAAAACACAGGCAAGAACAGTAAGTCTGAGCTCTTGCGCTCTCACTCCCTGGCTAACAAGGGCTCTCTTGCTAATAAGGACTCTTGCTCCACAATGCCTGTGTCCCCTGCTTGGCATGCCTCTGCCTGGGTGTTGCTTCAGAGATTCCCTGATCTGCGAGGTACTGAGATTAAATTTGTTCTTTGCCTTTCATCCATAGTTTTGTGGTTGTTCCTGCATCCTGCCTGCATTAGCTCACACCCAAGGTGAAAAGAGATGTGCAATTACCTTTACAGAAGCACCTGCAACTATCCTAAAATTGCCAGGAAGATTCCTTACCTCCCCTCTTAAGCCAAGGCGACAGTTAGATGTAAAGCCAGGAAGAAACATAATACACAATCATAGCAGTCTTGGAAAAACCCTGATGTGATATGCTAAGATATTCAATACCTATTTTGCTTGTCGCTGCTCATGCTCTTCACCCAATTAAGATGCCTTTATTCTCCAAAAAGGAAAATTGTGAATAGCCAGTTTTACTTTCAGATTGTTATTTCTGCTGTATCACGATTTTTAAACTGTAGAGGCTTTTTTTTTTTTACATTTTGAAGTAAATACAGTATTTTAATTGAAATGAGACATACAACAGGATCTTACTGGCTTTCAGTTGGCTTAAAAGCTTGCATTTATAAAATCTGCAATTAGAGCTGCCAATTACAGTGCACCTGTCACGTTACTGAAAGGGAGTGAATTTCTGTCAATCAAAATATTAGTTACAGTGTTATAGCCTGACCTTTGTATTGCTTTAATGGTATTTCTGATAATATTTCCAGGTATTGAAATAAGTGCTATTTGCTAGCCTTGAACTGAAAAGGAAGAGGTTTTGATTGTATCTGTTCATACCCGCTGCCTACCAACATATCTGTTAGTAAAATAAAGAATGGTATGCACCTGTCTTTATGAACAGGTAGGTTCATATGAACATGTCAGGGCATGGCAGGTGCTAGATTTGAGACACATTTTTCATACTGTAATTCCAGGGCCAGTTTAAGGTGGCATAAACTTGTGCTACCACAGAAAGAAGCAGTCATGCTCTCCCCAGCACAGTGCAAGAACAGAGGAGTGGAGGGCAGAAAAAGTGACACCACCACTTTGGACAGCTACAAGGTTAGGTTGCCATAAGACACTTGCGGAATCAGTTTAAGGCTCTGAGGACAAATGCCTTCTGTAGAGCAAGGACAAGACTAAGAGAGATGCACATTCCCTTCCAAGCTTTTCCCTAGTGACAGGGAGGAAATAGTCATCCAGTCCAAAGGAGAGACTTATAGTTGAGACGGTTTTAAATGCTACTGCCTCTAGCTATGTCCTCTCTTTCTTATCTGATGTCACTGCTGGAAGAACAAACTGCATACCCGTATCTTGTCTGACACAGCTCATGGCTCAGCAAATTAACTTGAATGGCCACTGATGTTAGTTTAAAATAATGCCCTCGAACTGAAAACTCCAATACCACCCATACTGCTCTTTGGTCCAAGCGTGTGATTACTCAGAAGCAAAGAGAAACATGGAGAAGAAGGAAAACAGTACTGTTGTCAGGAGAGATCAAAATCTCCTTCTCCCTTCCCACTAGCCAAGCAGGTCAATGTCCAAATAAATTCCCAGATCTGATTTTATGCTGCTAGGAAAGTAAGTAAAAAGAGAGAATTCTGTAGAGACGTGGCTAGGATGACCTAATGCATCCCGTTTTTCCATTTTCTCCTCAGTAAGAAAGCCCAGAAGGAAAGGTCTCTCAAAGCCAGCAATACAGTGAAGCCAGATAGGAAAAGAGGCCTGGAAGCCACTCTTGCAGCTAGCTGTGACATCCTGGGAGCGCTACTGCTATTCAGATTAAATGTGTCAACAGCAGCTGCTTCTCCTCCCTAGGAGCAAAGGGAGGAAACACATTCTCTCTCACAAGTTTCATTTGTCCAAAACCTCTGCCATAGCCCTGTCTTCAACAGCTGCATTTTGCAGGTGCTCTGACAAGGAAACATATTTATTTTGTAAATGAGACTGACAAGACACACTCCTTTTTGGCCTCCTGGACACTGCTTCCCATGCACAACAACTCACCTAAAGAATTGCTAAGAGACAGATTTAATAAAATAATATCCACAATACTTTTTAATTTTTTTTGTACTCACCAGAACTGGGTACGATTCAGAGACGAATGAAGCACATCAGGCCAATAGCGTCTCATGTCTGACATAAGATCCTAAAAATATTACAATTCATAAATGGACTTACAGTATTGAAAAGCTATTTCTTCCAATCTGCATACATTGATACCTTGTCTAAAACTGAAGCCTCATCTTTCAACATCCCTAACTGAAACATTTACTCGCAGAAAAAGAAAAGGTCTTTTTCCCCCCTCAATATTCTTTAAAAGCTATTGTTGGAGGTATCAGGTAGGTGCAACTATCTAAACATCTGGATGTACTAGTACCGACTCACTGCCTCAAAGTAAGATTTTCCTTCAACTGTCCCTGCAGAAGTTGTTCAGTCATGCAGCTTTTCACATTTGTTGGCTCAAGCCTCCTATCCCCAGTTCACAACACATCTGAACAATATACGGACTTTTTCCAATTAAAAAAAGAATAAAAAAGGGCGGATGCCCTAGGAGAAAACACACAGAAAAGTGTACTCTGAACTCTTAACTTTTGTGTTCTGACTTTGCAGTAGAAAATGGAAGAGAGAACACGGACTGACTGTAACCTCTTTTTCACGGGTACTTTTTGCCACTGCAGATCCACTGCCTACGTTCTCTAGATTATGTTCTGGGTTTTTTTTTTTTTTTTTTTTTAAGGAAGATGTGGCTGAACAAGTCAAACTGTGTGTCCAGAAAATCAAGGAGGAACAGCTGCTAATGATCACAAGCACTGCAACTTCAACTAGTACCAGAAGCACCTAATAAATTTGCTGAGTCCTTAAAAGAACACACCTCTGAGCAAACATTAAGATTGATCTGTTACAAGCTACAGCTTTTGCATATAGGATGTGCTTAAGTAATTGTACTCAGCTCTGCTTGGCACAACTGTTTTAGTTTTAAATAAATACCTTAATCTCGGAGACATTGAAATGCCACGTCCTATTACACTCTTCAGCTTTGTCAGGCCTAGGGAAGCAAAATAAAAGTGAGACAAAGATGTCTCCTAACTCACTAGTGGTAATTGACAGCATTTATTCTATACCATTAGCCTGAATTTTAAGCATGCATTTTAAAATAAAATCTCTAGCTGTAATCTTGCAAGTAATCCATCAGCATCAACAGTGTTTTAAAAGTAAAAATTGAAGACGTTAATTACAGCCAAAACATTTCCCATGCAGAGGTTCTTCGTTAGGCCCTCCAGTCCCTATCACTCTGTGTAAAAGACATACAGGGGAAGTAAATGATATGGAAAGGTCTTGCACACTATGTCACTAATGACATTTACCTCCTCAACCACTGCAGCAAGTGATGATTCTGAAAGTATCACCAAGACGCTCACTGGAAATCTAGACACACCTTTCCAGGACACATAGATTAACAAATTCCTGCACTGAATTTTTCCCTGTATTTGTCAGGAAAACCTTTGAATCAAAGCCATTGGCATCAATTACAATGTGCCGATTCCTTTGAAGCAAATTAGTTTTTCCTGTACTTTTGCAATATTTGCACTTAGTTAAGATACTTAAAGACACAAGCAATCACAAGACATTAACAAATTCTGTGTACTCAGGGAGGAAAAAAAAAGAAAAAAAAAAGGAAGGGAAACTATACTTCCCTTTCTGTTTGAGAACGTTACTGATCTTAAAAGTAGATGTATAAATAAAATGCTCATGTGGTAAGAGGACTTTAAGAGCTCAGCAAGGCATGAGATACAGAAGTATATTTCAGTTTTATATCAAACCATAAGGTTTAGGTTTCCAACAAAATGAAGGCTTTTGTTCCAAAGAATCATAAAAACAGATAGATTAAGCCCTCAAAAAAAAAACAAAAAGCACTAAATATCCTGGTACAAAACTTGATTTTTCCTTTCCAGGCTGAAATAAAAACACTCTATGATCATACCACAGTCCATGGATTGTCCAGTACTCTGGAGGGTCTTGACAATCATTAGCACTCATCTGTGGAAAACACAAATACAGAATATTTGTTGTATGTGGCCAGGGATAATGGTTTAGAGGAAAAATATAAGAGTTCAGACACTGGAGGACCAAGGCTCTAGTCAGACATGGGAACTTTTGCTTGCCCAGTCAGGAATTGGCAAACTCCAGTTACTTGCAACTGTGATGGATCATGTGCCACTTAGCACAGACCAACTGGCTTAAAATTTTGAAGAAGATCAAGTGAATATCAGGGGGCATCCTGAACAAGCAGTGTAAAAAGGAGGAGGACAGGTTCTGAGGTAACAGAGAGTAGCCTGATCCATGCCAAATGAATGGAGCTAATTCTGCATTTATCGTATTCCAGGTGGCAGCTCTCTGTATTTTTCTCATCATCAGATCTTTTCAAAGAGTGCAGACCTACTAAATAAAAGACATCAACATAAACTATAATATTAGACAAATACACAACCATCTTTAAGCACCCAGAAGTAGTTCTGCTGTTGTATTAAAAGGGAAAAACACAAAGAAGAGATTAAATAAGTTGCCTGTTCCAAGTAAAATTGTTAGGATATATATTTTAAGTATTTTGACTTGAGGGACAAGGGAATGGAGAGAAAAGGAAAGACTATATACATTCCTACAAAAAAATAAAAGTGCCCTGTCAAAACTTTTGATAATGCAGGAGAAATAGCCTACACATTAATTGTTGTTTAAAGCAGAGTACATACCCCTGAACAAAACAAAAAAAAAAATCCATGTTCACATCACAGAACACCCCATTGCTGTATTTTCCCTGATTATTCTGCTCAGTTATTGTGGCTCTTTTTAGTAAACACTTTTCACCATTAAATAACAACCTCCTCAGACTTGCTTTCCCCATAATAATAGCTCTCCTTTTTGGCTCTGCCTCCTGCCTTAATTATGCGATGCCAGAGCAAAAGCAGAGTGTAGAGAAGAGCAGGGAGATGCCTGTAATCTCACTAATTGCCTTCCACGTGCCACAGGCCAATGGCAGCAAAACTGTAAGCTCTGCAAGACTTTCTTGTTCTGTGCCCATTTCCTTCCTCTCCTCTCTTGCCACCAATAACAGAAGCAATTAAACCCAGCAACAGCTTTTCTTTCCTGAAAGGAATATTGTCAAACAAACACACACTGCAAATCCCTAAACAATACTGCTCCAGTCGTGACACAAGCGTTGTGGAGCCGAAAGAGTCCAGCTATCCAGCCCAAAATACAGCACATTAATAGCCAGCAGCTAATGCATCACCCCCTGAAAAACAACCTTACAGTTAACCAGCTTGCTCAACTGACGGCGGTAACAAGAACACTGCAATTGTGCTCTTTATCCAATCTTCAACTGCAGCTCTCAGACATGCTAAAGGAAAGCCCAGCGTTATTTTAAATTTGGAACCAGTTCTCCCCTATCACAGCATTAATCTTATCTTAGCAGTTTCTTCTACACAATTTCATCAGGCTGTCGGTGTTACACTGTGTGCTGGCAGAACTGTGAGGTCAACACAACCTACAATGCACTAGTTCACACTTCACATGCTTTCGCCAGCATCATTCATCTCCTTTTTAATTCTAACCACAGTATTTTTCCAATGTTCCTTTTAAATCAATATCATAAAATGAGCAAAGGCTAGTCTGAGAAGCTGGGTACCCCTGCCACCTCTGCAAAAACACTTCTTGTACACCTTCTATAGGTTACTTCGAAAAAGGAACATTGCTTTTTCCTGTTTTAAAGCAATATAATAATCAAACCAATCCAAATTAACGACACATGATCCGGAACACTGAGAAAAGTGACAAAGAGACTTTACAGCATCCACCATGCTGAGAGTGAACACTGCAGCAGAGAGATCAGCCTATTTGTAACAGCAAGGCATCAGAAAAACAGAATCGCAGAATCGTAGGGGTTGTAAGGGACCTTCGGAGATCATCTAGTCCAACTCCCCTGCCAGAGCAGGGTCACCTACAGCAGGTTGCACAGGAATGCATCCAGGTGGGTTTTGAATGTCTCAAAAGAACGAGACTCCACCACCTCTCTGGGCACCTGTTCCAGTGCTCTGCGACCCTCAAAGGAAAGATTTTACTCGCGTTTAGATGGAACATCCTCTGTTCCAACTTGTGCCTGTTGCCCCGTGTCCTGTCGCCAGGCACCACTGAAAAAAGTCTGTCCCCTGTCCTCTTGACACCCACCCTTTAGATATTTATCAGCATTGATGATGTCCCCTCTCAGTCTTCTCCAGGCTAAACAGACCCAGGTCTCTCAGTCTTTCCTCGTAAGAGAGGTGCTCAAGTCCCCTGATCATCTTTGTAGCCCTCTGCTGCACCCTCTCCAGCAGTTCCCTGTCCTTCTTGAACTGGGGAGCCCAGAACTGGACACAGTACTCCAGGTGTGGCCTCACCAAGGCAGAGTGGAGGGGGAGGATGACCTCCCTCGACCTGCTGGCCACCCTCTTTTTAGTGTGCCCCAGGAGACCATTGGCCTTCTTGGCCACAAGGGCACATTGCTGTCTCACAGTCAACTTGTGAAACAGCGGCTGCTAGAAGCGTGAGAGCTCCCTTCACCTCTGACATGCTGAAAAGTAAAAGACCATCAAATTGTCACAGAAGCATTACAGAGAAGTTTGTGACATAGATTAAGAGTTATCTTATGAGTTACACTGCATTTATGAGAATACTTCCTGTTTTTCCAAAATAGCATCTGTCAAGAGCTGGACTCACATTGACATACCTGGCTTAAAATACAAACAAAGAAATAAAGGTAACCCTTTATGTAAGGAACTTTTTGATCTAATGCTAGATCACAATAGTGTACTGCTCTCACCTTAGTTACTTTATTCTTTCTATATAATGTGACTACTTCTATTTTTACAAAACAAAAGAAGAAGAAAAATAATGTTTCTATTCTTCCTTTAAGCCTTTGCTACAACATTATTGCTAAAGCTGAAATTAGGAAAAACTTTTATCTCATATACAAAAAAAATACAGTTTCATCTGCTGCTTTACATTCAAACTTGAATTCACGCTGTTCTGTTAACCAGCCTGTGCTGTTGTCATTTCTTTGATTCTTTCATTTGATCAGTACATATGTGCACTAAAAAGCAGATCACAGCAGGGTCTAGTACCCATTTCTTTATCATCCTTCCCATTCTCAATAGAGGAGGAACTGAACAGCCTACAAGCTCGCATTGTATTTTCCCCATTTCACAAGGAAACACCCACGGAAGATTTTCTCTTTTCGCAATGTCCAAGATGCAAAAGGTGCAATAATATTTCTCTTTTGAAGTTCTTGAATTAAAGATCTTCACAACTCCATAAAAAGGGAGGGGGAAAGGCCCTCTTCTTGCCCTTGAGTTGCTTGTATTTCCACCAACCAGGATTCACATTAATTTCTGACCAGAAAGTTTAAGTGTGACATAAATTAGACACATGAAGTTCAATAAATTGCACTATAAGAGAGAACATAAGGGAGCACTAAATTCATAATCACTTGAGGTCTATGAATTTAGCTTGGATATCTTTGCAGAAGACAGTCACTTTAAGTCAGTTATATGGTACTGGAATTTCTAATCACATGACAAGGAAGAACACTTCTCTTCCTCCCTCAACTTCTCACTGCAGCAGTCATTAGTTAAGTCCTGGGGTTACTATTGCTTCCACAATACTATTTTATTTTAATAGGTTAGTTTAGAAGATACGATTACAAAACACTTACTTTCCAGTTAAACTGTGCTGACCACACTCAGTATTAAAAAGCACTACCTGAACTTACACGGTTTACAGCACAGGAAGAGCTGGGAGATGTGTATTCTCAAATTTCTGGCATGCTGAACTGTGCCCACTAAATTTAAAAAAGACCTTTCAGGCCTTCAAAAGCCTGAAAAACTTTTTGAACACAAATGTGCAAAACATGTAGGAATTAAGGTGTTGGTCGTCCACACGCATATCAAGAACACAGTATGTAACAAAGTAGTCTATAATCAGGTTCCTTTATATAGGAAGCATAAACTCATAAGTAGTTGTACAAAGTAGTGTCCCAAAAGTTTTTTACATAAATGACAGAATGAGTTTTGCAGTTTCCTTCACCCGGCTATTTTTCCTTTCAACATCACATCAGCAGTTTTAAACCGAGAATGACATAAAAACATTTCCTCCCTGAAATAACATATATAAATACCCTGAACATGCAGAAGAATCTACATACTTTAAAAAAACCACCACAGCTGAATTTGCGAACTTCTCTTACATTAATGTTAGCAAAAAGAAAGCTGTTAGGGGAGGACAGTTGAGATTCTGTTTCTTCATATGACTCAGTAATGTGAAACTGGGCAAAAGGTCACTTAATATAATTTTAATTTCACTTTTTCTTCACTCCTTTGGAATGCTTCTGTCCACCTCTTACTACAGAGGAGCATAAACCATCAACAAAGTGTAAGAAAGCCCACATTTTCTGATGTTTAATATCTTCAATTATTCATTACAATTTCACTGTAAGTTTATAAAGGTTATTTGTCAATTCACCAACAGCACTACCCTGGAATTAAGAGTGTCAGCCAGCATGAATACACAGTGGGAAAACTGTTTGGTAGGGTTTTTTTGTTTGGTTGGTTGGTTTGTGGGGGGTTTTTTTGGTTTGTTTTTTATTTTTTTGTAATTGTTTGTATCTGATTCATGTAAGCAAAGGTTTGCACTGCTACTGACTCTGAACGCCCATTCGTGCCAGGCACTACAAACTCCTGAACACCAGTATCTCTGCTTGAAGTCAGTAAAGTGATGTTTCCTCAACAGAAAATCAGACACAAATTGCATCAAATCTGCCCTTATTCGCCCCTCAAAAACAGGCAAACAAACAAGAAACAGAGTAGCAGACATTCCTTGGTCTCACTTAATCATGCACATAGGAGTTTTGTTATTGATACTTCCTCTCCACATTTAACTAATATAAACTGCATCTGCTTTTTCTCAGAAATTTAGGTAGTATGTGACTTTTGCTGCTATTGCTTTTATTATTTTCAGAAATAGGAATGAGAAACAAAAAAATTATCTAGAGCACCAAAAAAGGAGACTCTAATACTGTAATAAATAAACTTAAATCTCCCAGAATTGGGACCTTTTTGGCTCCAGAGACATTTCCTAAAACTGAAACATCTTTATTATTCACAGAGTTCCTCATTCTTGTGTCAGTAAATCTAATCACATCTTCCATTTTGAAGTATAGCATATTTTTAACTTAGCTGTATGAGAAGAGGCCTTCAAGTATTTCCAGCATAGGAAAAATGTTCTACTTATCAGATGGCAATAGGTATTTAATAGCAGAAGAGACAGAAGTAGTACACATCTTCGCTGTGCTTTTGACAGGCATGTTGGAAGGTTGGGTTCATTTTTGGTTCCCACCCCTGAAATACAGAAATACTCAGAGACACCTGCCATAACAGCTTGATAGCTCACTTATTCCTGACTGAATCCATATTTGATGGCTTATTAAAACACTGGAGCCAACGTTACAAAGCTAAAACTTGTTGTGCAGCTGGCAGGTCAAGTACTCCTTACAGGGTCTGGTGAAAGTCTAGGATTAAGATGACAACTAACAAAACATCATAAAGTATGTAACAAGCAATTAAGACTAAGTGTACAGTATGTCCTACATTGACTACTCTATCTGTAACATACCACAGTCCTGTTTATTGCTACTCTGGAGTGCGGGGGAAGTAGCAAAAGTCGCACCAAAATCAGATATAAGGGCATAAGCAAGATTAAATGCTGATGGGCTTTATTCATTCTGTCTTCAAATGTTTATTGTCCAAGGCTACCTTTGTCAGGATAAAAGAAGAAGAAACACAAAAATCTCACCTTACACACAGTCACTGGCCAATGATGAGCAAGATACAGCTTTTTCCAGGTATGAGGGTGGCTGTCCCTGGAGAAAGACAAATCTATTTTTCCTCAAGCATTTTTAAAAGAGCATCGCCTTCAGCCAGCAGCACAATGCTTACTAGTATAACTCATTGGTTTTACAGCTGGTTGTTGTTCATAGATTCTATCGCAATATTTGAGAACTCCAAACACAGCAAGACCAAACTAACAAATCACATAGAAACAACATATTTAGAAACGTGCTAACACCCTTCCATTGTTAAGCAAATTCCACTCCTGGCATCCTTTTACCACACGCTTTACGTTTCTTAAATACGGAAGAAACATGTTGTTGGAAGGCTATATCATGTCTCAGCCACTTCTAGAGAGGCATTTTTCCAACAGTTTGGAGCAGACCTATTCTGGATAAACCAGAAGTAGATAAAAAACCCCATTGCTTCAGACCCTACAGCAGATATATTTAGCTATTAAGCAACCACAGCAAGTGATTAAACAGAACAGCAAGTGGGAAAATCAACAAAAACAGAACTGTAAATTGTTCAAACTGACAGCATTATGTGCAGTACTGTCAAAATAAATTCTTATTCTCTGGAAGCTAATAGCCACATGTCCTTCATTAGTGCTCGCCAAAGGTTATATTAAAAAAATATATTAGAAAGCTAATTCTTCTCAGCCTGAGGAAGCAGGGACACTCCCATGTTGCATCAATTCTCAGGTTTTTTTTTCTCTAGTTTTGCTAGTTTGCAATGGCAACATTTTCTCTTAAACAGTCACATGTATCTGTGGTTTTTGAATAATTTTGCAGAAGTAGCTCTGGAACAAGTCAGGCATAGCCACAATGAAAACTATTAACACTTCTAACTGGTCTTTACTGCTGCTGTGAAAAGCTGAATAGAAGATTTCCCCAATATTGTAGAGCAGTTAGTTTTCTTCCTTTAAAAAAAAATCCTTGCTTAGAAAAATACCATCTTTCATCCACATTTGAAATAGCAGCTGAACTTCTGCAATCACAATCATGTCGAAACAAGTCCTCCTAGAACACACTTTCTGGCTAAGGATAAGTCAGAAAATTTTGTTTATTAAATAGAGCAAATTTTAGAAACTTAAGCTCAGAACGGGAATAAAAGGAAAGCCATTTTCAATACCTATCCAGCGTTGGGGATATCTCCCCTTTTTTTGACCTGAGTTATCCTGCCCTGTGCAGTTCAGCACTGTGCCTCTAGAGCTGCCTCTGCTGCCAAGGTGGCCCAGCCATAGCCCAGGTCCTGGGGATTCAAGAAACCTCAGCATCGTGTCTAAGCTACCAACTGCCAATGTAGTGTTACATGAAGTTCAGCACTGAACTGAGCACCCTTAACCATTCTCTTGCCAAAACGGTGAAAGGAAGGAGAAAAATTTCTTTCCTAATACCATGCAATCGGAATTTGAGCTTGCACCACAGAAGGGTGCGAAATGGGGCATGGGTTCCCCCATGGCCTATTAGTATTCAAGCTCAGATTTTGTCAAGTGCAACAACCACCAAAAGGCTGCGCAGCACTGATGCAGCCCCAGTTGGGCTGCTGTATAGAAAGGAATTTAAAATTATTGGAACTGAGAAAACAGTAAGGAATAAAAATATATTAAAAAACATACACAGTGCAACAGCTGGTGCAATTCATGCCATTGGAATGATTCCAGTTTTTTGTTGTAGGTTCCAAAATTATTTCTGATATTTATCATTACTACACCAGGAGTCTAAATGATTCATTTAAAGCAAGACTGCAAAGTTTAAGTGCAATGAATGTAACTTAAGTTTCCCTCTTTTTTCATGCTGACACACTAATAAAAGTAAAGCTTTTCTTAGGCATGACCGTCACTCCTCCAGTTAATGTAGACGCCTCATTTTACCAGTCACCTAGGGAAGAATGTCACATCAAGAATAGCACATAATAAGAGAATTTACGCTCATAAGAAGATAAATTATTCTGCTCTGCAGTGTCAGAGATTTCTTTTTAAAGCATAACTTACCTTTGAGTGAATTTGTCTGAAGTACACCAACAACATAATGCCATAGAAAGCCAACCCAGAATCCAATAGTGCAGGTTTGCAGGCTTCATTTTGTTAATCAAATAGCTGTAAAAAGGTGTTAAAAGAAGAAATCTGTTACTTATCCAATGCACTGAATTGCAAGTGTTGAAATGCAGAAAAACACAACTATGTCAGAAACAGCAGGTAATATCAACTCTAGATTTACAACCCCAGGTACAAAGAGGATTTATTTCAAGGCTGTGCCAGATGCCCCAGCTTGTATGCTAATTTTCACAAGCTAATTGCATCGAGGATGAGATCATGGTTTCCTTTTTTTTTTCTTTACTTGCACACAGTCCCAATAGAGCCACTTTCCAATAAACAGAGATACATAAATCTTCCATGCAACTGTACTTCATGTAATGTAAGACTCTACTTCTGGTCACCCGAAGAGATTCATTAAAGAAACTTTGAACTTCACATTGAATATTCATGTTGGATTGAACAAGGTTGATATTAGAAACTCACTGGAAGTTAACCATGATGCGCAAGGATGAAATTCTCTCTAAATGCCAGTCGACTAAAACTGATTTAAAAAAAAAATAACTGCTGCTAAACCCAGATTAGTTCCTGTTCTTGTTCCAAACCTGAGACAGCCTCTACAAAGCCATGCATGACCTGCCTACTACCTACCTCATGAACCCTAGAAACCAGGGGAGAAAAAGAAACAAATCAACTTAACTTTCACCAACAGGAGGACTTTCACTTGGCACAGGCCAAAAAACCCCAGCTGCCTACTGTATCCGCCAGCCACTTCACAGCTTTTCAAATGCTACCTCCTAGGCACCAGAAATAGATGTACATGCATGTATTTACATGCCGTTATTAACGCCTCACTAAACCTACTTTCCCACCTTCTCATTTTGAGAACCCTAAAGAAGGCACTACAACACAGAACTGGTGAGCGGTTTGGGCAACAGCTGTTAACATTTAACCAGCTAGATTCAGCACAATGTTTTGCTAAGTTATCAAGAAACTACAACCTTTAAGATACTCATCCATTTCATATAACATCTCTCTAATTCATAATGGATATATTATCAAGGTAAATGACTTGGCCTAATAGCAGATATTACTAGCTAACTAATAGTTGGCAATTGTCAATCTCCTGATCTAGTTTCTTCAAAAAGGCCTGGGGGATTTTCACACACCAGGCAAGATGGGCACAAAAAAATGCAAGTAATTTGTGGAGTGTGCTACTTGTACACAAAAGCAGTCAATAATGTAGAACTAATCTTTATCAAAAGCCAGCTAAAGCAAGATGTACACCTTGTATTAAAGAAATTGATATATTCATATAATAGTACAAAAAAGTTGCAAATAACTAATTAACTACTGGGTATCCAGTTCCCCCAAAAGTTCTGCATTTGAAGTGACCTCAAGTCTCGTCAACTGAACAGTAGGAATTATTGATGTGAGATTCAACCTTATACACCTATTTTTGATTTCACCTACTGTTATTTTCAACCAATAACCAACCAAGCCATGTAAGATTCTGCCCTACCTATAAAAGGCACGTTTCTTCAGAGAGCAGGAAGTACCACTTAAAAGACAATAATGTCACACAGCATCACTGAAAAGGGCTGCACTGTACACAGGTGTGGAAAAAGCATCTTAAGGAAGTAAATTATGGAAGAAAAATAAGTCAACAAACATTATGACATTTCTTTTGCAAACTGGTATGACTTAAGATGTCAGTGACAAAGAAAAGTATTTTTCCAGTGCCTAAGTTACAAAAAAGCATAAAGGCAGTTACCTCCTTTTCTCATTAGATTCTTAAGTTTGATCAATTAATGACCAGAAACAAGAGAGAGCCTTCAAAAATGCTGCTATCGGAGCAATGCAACGTACTGTTTTATTCTGTGTACTGCTATGCACCCTGGAACTGGAGCATAGGGACAACAGAGACTGAGCAGATCTGAAAGCCCCACATCTTTAACTTTTTATGTAAAAATTACATTTTTTTCACTGCTAAACAGTACATAAGCTCCCTCTAAGGTTTTAGCTTAGAAGCCAATATTGCAGCTATCATGACACTATCTGACATACCAAGTAATTTACTCAAGCTGACCTTTTATTCAGCTGTGACATCGATGGTGGGAGGTGAAAAGTGTGTCAGTCTCACCTGAAAGGCACCCAAATGATGCACAGCTGAGGAAATACACATCCGAATTAAAACTGCCTTAACAACATGGATATGAATGCACAACGTGTCACTTTCAGCTATGTCAGCAGTGCTCAGAGCTGGTGTCAAAATTATCTGCCCAGGCTTATCAAGGACTAGACACAATAAGTAGTGATGAAATCTTTCTTTAACACGTTCACTGTAATTTGAATTCTAATATACCATCTTGAGGAGGCTGCCAACACAGTATCTGCTTCTTTTGGACACTAACAATTTGTTACCTATATTCTATTCCCTTAGTTACTTTTTTTTGCTGTTAACAACTAGCTTGACTAATACACCCCACATTTATGTAAGACTTCCTATTTTACACGTTACTTCAGGCATACAGACTTAGAGAACAGACTGCAGAAAAGCATTTAAGCGTTAGTGAGAAGATTTCCATGGCTAACACCATAGCATGCACAAAGCTAAGTGTCAGCAACAATGGCCAGAGATAAGAATTAGGGCAGATAGCCTGGCATCTGAAAACAAAAATGAACACTCGAAGTTTTGGTACCATCTCAAACAAGGCAGCGCACACTACCTCTGCCACAAGTTTACAGCCGAGTTACAAAACTGTGTGCCAGAAGCATTAACTTAATTTAGAACAATGCTCTTAGCTCCGGCAACCCTTACCTCCACTCCCAGCGAACCACCCATCCCAAGCCTAAGCGCTGGCCTAAGTAACTACAAAAAGCGCTTTGAAGATTTTTCAGGCGCAATACTCACATGCACTGACACAGCAAGCTTTTTAGCAGAACTTTCTCACCGCTTCTCCCACAAAGCACAACTCAAAGCAGAACTTGTGCAGCAGTGGCTCCAGGGCGAGCACAGCAGGAGCTTCCTGGGGAAGTCTTGCAGAAGGCGGCACCTTGCTTTCCCCACCATAGGCTAAGACGCTGCTGTGGTGTTAGCGCTGTGTTGTAAGATTCAACTTCCTGACACAATAAGCGCCTGCTACAGATAAACAAACACAATAAAGCGCCTGCTACAGATAAACAATCATCACATTTTATTACAAAGCTGTTTTCACAAATGGTGAAGAATGCAAAACAGCAGAGAACCCGAAGCCAGATGCCGGCAAGTGACAGGAGGATGCCAAAGCTGACGACAAGTGTACAAAGGAGAACTATAAACAGAGTTTTTCCAACTCAGGGAAATGCTGCCATTTCTTTGGCCGACTTCCGATTAGCTTCACAGGGAACTCAAGGCGTAGGAAATGAAACCTGACACGATTTGAGATCTTACTTTGTTCTGCAAACCCCACCTGGCTCCGTGCAGGTCAGTCATCTCACTGCAGGCCACAGCCAGCAACCCCTGGCAGGGGACTACTCCGGGCCCGCCGTCCGCCGCCTGTCCCCTGCGCGGCGGCCGCCGCCATGGCAGCGCGGCCACAGGAGGGTCAGGGGGCGGGAGGCGGGAGCAGAGGGTTTCGGACGCGACCCGCGCCTCCTCGGACCCGAGGCCGCACCTCGCTTCGCCTCAGCCCGCCGCTGCATGGCCCTGCCCGGCACCCACCGGCCCGCCTTACCTTCCGCCCTCTCCCCCGGCCCTGCCCCCCAGGAGCAACCCCGCGGCCCGGGCCTCGCTCGCTGCGGGGCTGACCTCGCACAGCCGCCGCCTGGGAGCGAGCTGCAGGCGGGCGGGCCGGACGGACAGAGCAGCGCCGCGGGCCGGCCGCACGGCAGGTCCGCCCTCCCCGCCCCCGACAAGGCCGAGCGGGAGCGGGACCGGGACCGGCCCCGCCTCCCACGGCTGCCGCGGCCTGCCCCCCGCCCGGAGACCCGGTCCCGGGGCTTGGGGGGGCTGTGGCGCTCCTCGGCGTCCCCGCGGCCGGGCGCTGTTGGAGCCCGGGGAGCGGGAGCAGGAGCGGGCCCCTGTGAGCGCCGGCAAGGCAGAAACACCGCGCGGCTGCGGAGGAGACCATTTATATGCCCGGTTTTGCTCATCCTGATGTTTTGATTGGTTTTTCTTGAGCATATTCTGGGTTTTAATTATCTGGATTTCCTCCTGGAAATTTGTGCAGCACAGAGGTCTGTAGGAGCACAATAAGGACGCTGCGTGTTTTAATTTTTAAGTAATCTACTCAAATAGCAGATAGGAGGTGATGGCCTAAAGTAAGCCCCGTAAGGGGAACAGAGGAATGCTGACACACGCGTCCGTGGCGAACTTCTCCAAAATGATGAGGGAAGTTTGAAATGGGAATGCTGGTGTTTGGAAACAACAGGAAATTTCTGAGGCAGAAGCAGCCCCACGGGCTGAGTCACAGGCATCCCGGGCAGGGCTTGGTTCACCTTTTCTCAGTGCTACGGTGAACCGTGAAACAGATCCCAGCACCTTGTTCTCTGCTGACGGCGTGAGTCACAAATACAAAGCATGGTTATTAATGACTGGTATAGTTTTGAACTAGGGGGGGATATGTCACAACCATCCGCCTTTAACGCACTTGAGAAATATGTGGGCAGGTCTACAAGCAAAACAACATTTGTTTTGAACAGATTAGTTACAGTCTGTGTAATAAGGTCTTTGTTCAAAGTTACAGTATTATTCACCAGCAAGATTTTTTTTTTTTTAGTTATGTTTACACATTTACATGGTAAGAAGGAGGATGAGGCAAAACTAACCTCTTTGCCCACCTTTCTGTGGAAACGTGAAAATGTCGAGCTGGATGGAAGGAGTGATCCATCTGCTGTTATCTCTGACAGTGTCTGAGGTATCAAAAGTTTCAGAAATTTTGGTGGAAGAGTTAAAAAAAGTGAAGTTCTCCAGCGCCTTGTATTCAGTGCTGTTCCTCCTCCTCCTCTTGCTGCTGAGGGCATCGCGGCTCCACCTGGCACTGAAGTCTTTGTCGCTGCCCCTGAGGAGTCAGTAGACATGGCCACTGAGTTATTCTCTCAGCCTTTTGTCTTCGTCTGCGGACTAGGGATTAAAATACCTAAAATAATACTCTAAAATAATGTAGGCTCTTACGGTATTACGACAAGGAAGCCATATTTTTCTGTCGTATCATTACAAAATAGTGCGTGTAGATGGAGGCTGTTATTAAAGAGAATGTTTTTGAGGAATATGGGAAAGGTAGGCAATGGAGAGCTATGTTGGATAACTATCTCCTTAAGACTTTCCATTTAATATTTATCTATGTGCCGGAAACAAGAAAATTGTCAATAAATCAATAATTTTAAATCAAACATTGTGTCAGATGCAGGTGCTGACACCTATAATGAGAAAACCAAGTTCTACTGTCAGTGTTTTCTGCCTTTTCATGTTAAGATTTAAAAATGTTCTGCTCTTAAGAAGTGTATTACTTCAGTAATGTGAACAGCTGTTGTTGCAACCTGTTTGAAGAATAAAACGAACCGTAATAAAACTGCTTTCTCAAATAATTATTTGAGAAACAAAAATACATTCATCTTTCATCAATAGTCAGCAGATAGACTATCTTAATACAACTCAGAATATTGGGGATTTTTGACAAGCATATGTAAATATCCAGGTTTATAAGATGTAAAGCAGTGCCAAAACTTTGTTTAAAAATTAACACATGGAATTTAGTATTTCTTTTATGTTCTGACACTTGATTATGTTAAAGATTTAGGCACTTTGGTCAGTTTAAGCTGTTCTTTATGCCACTGGTAGCCTCCGCTGACTTTGGTGGAATTACACACAGCATAAGAGACTGTTCATTAGGAGTAGGGCAGAAAGAATTTACTACATAAGTCATAATGAAAGGACAAGAAATTAATGTGCGTGAATATCTGCATAGAGGCCTTGGCAGCTGTTGGGACTTTTGACTTTTCCTGGAGTGTGGCAACATCCTCACTCAGATACGGGATCTGCTATGGCCATTTCCCCAGCGAACAGGCTGGTCATCCAATTTGAAATCATATCCATGTCCTGCATTATGGGGATGTGGCTCCACGGGTTTGCACGCATTCAAATCCTAGGACACGAGCACATACCAACAAGCTTTGAATGCTCTTCTGAATTGGGATAAAACTGAACTATGGAAGTGCTTTCCTGAACTAGAGCCTCAATCACCAGCCTAGAGTTAAATTGATTTTTTATACTCTATGTGATTAATTCTGAGAACAGGTTGGTCTCCTAAATCTGCGAAGCATCGTAATGAAAAATAATAGACCTCATTTGGGGTATTTCTCATTAAAATTGCTATCCTCTCATTTAATTTTTGACTTCTCTTCTGATCACTCCCTATTAACACTTATGATGCTATGACTAGAAATTGATGGAAATCTAGGGAATGTCAGAACATTTAAAAAATTTCTTTTAAGTTTTTCATAGAAGTAACGTTTTCTCTAAAATTTCTGAACAAATGTAGTTGTACCTCTAGATTTTTATATGTTTATATGCTGAAATGTGTTGTCTGGAAAAAAAAAAAAAAAACACCCAAAATGAGGTTGGCATGAATCATCTTCTTTGAAGATTTTATATGAAACACTTCAGAAGAATACATTTTTCCACCTTCCAGCAGCTTTCATTCAGATTGGGATTTAAGAGTCAAGACAGAGAGTTTCAAATTTTGTCTCCCTAGCTCAATGCCTCATTTTGCTTTGATTATTCCTGTTGCACAAATAGAACAAACAAATCTAGCTAGGCTTTATTGTGTGTTAATAAGACATTTACAATACTGTGAGGAGATGCACAGATTTTGGAAAGTATCTATATTACTGTGTCCTAATTTTAAGTCAATAGGCTTGCTCCATGCATGATTTTGAAAGCTTAAATTTGATTTGAATTGTGTTAAGAGCCTGTAGCAATGTCATCACAGCATTTATTTTTCTTTTTAATAATGCAGTGCTGATTTTACAGAATCTTCTTAAAACTATACTGGGTTTCACATGAAAAACACTTCTTTCTGTGGTAATATATTAGTTACATTTACATTGCTGTACAAACAGGAAAAATAATTTTGGCTTATCTTTTGCAATGAGTTTCTATGATTTTTATAAACGTAGACTTGGGAATTACATATGTTCAAAATGGCAATATTTCCTTCAAACATAGACAGTTTGAGACATTGTGTTCTGCATGGGAAGTTGGGCTATTAGAATGCTTTGCTGCCCTCTAGGTGATAAATATTTAGCTAAGTAATAGTCTGGTATTTAGCAGAGCTCAAAAAGGGTTATCTGCAGACTGGATTTGAAATATTCTACATGTAGTTGAGAGCAGAAAGCCATTGCTACTGAAATGCTGAAATGAATTTTACAAATTATAAACTGTCTTCTAAGTCTACTGATTTTTTTTTTCCTTTGTGATCTCTATCAAGTATTGTGTTATTGTGTCAAGTGGGTTTTGTCTTTCCATTAAGTTTGGAGATTTGGTGGGCAAATGAAAATGGTGGTTGTAACACCAGATGTTACGTTGCTGCATTTAGGATTTGTTTGTGATAGAGTTTTGAAAAATGAAATAGAAAATATTACTGTCTTGCTTTAAGAAGTGCAGTGTTGCAGGTTTGCTTTAACACAATTTTTGTACCGAAGTGAAAGACTGCTAACGTTTCCAATCTTCAGAACTTCGAAATGCGGTGTTATACCCTTTTGAGGGGCTACAGAAACGGGCTGAGGCATCCAGCAGGGCCTCCCGGGGGTTCGGCAGAAGCGGGGCGGCAGGTATGATACCTGTGTGTCCCCCCGGGGTGCTCGGCTGAGGCTTTAGGGCATCGCTGGAGAATCAGTGCCACCTGCTGCGTGGTCCTGAAAATCAGCTTCCAGCAACGTTTTGAGCCTGCACATTTTAAGCCAGCAATGTGCCCTTGTGGCCAAAAAGGCCAATGGCATCCTGGGGCGCATCAAGAAGAGTGTGGCCAGCAGGTCGAGGGAGGTCATCCTCCCCCTCTACTCTGCCTTGGGGAGGCCGCACCTGGAGTACTGTGTCCAGTTCTGGGCTCCCCGGTTCAAGAAGGACAGGGAACTGCTGGAGAGGGTACAGCAGAGGGCTACAAAGATGATTAGGGGA
>VXBH01007896.1:121932-229751 GCA_013400035.1 Rynchops niger | reverse complement strand
AAAAAAAATCATCATCCTTATATTTCTTCATGTAGAATTAAATGTAATAGGTTTAATACTTTGTGAAATGTAACAAGAGAAAATTATGTATTGCTGCATGATGCTTAAAGAACACAGAACAGGACTATCAGGGTCTTTCCTGGTGTTTAGAGGTAGAAATTGTTAAACATAGCCTTTTGAAACTGTAGCTTTAAGTAACTATCTCTGCTGGTTTGATATTGCTTCTGTCCAAATGACCAAAATAACTAAATATCTTTTCAATCAAATACTTCTTTAAAAAAAAAAAAAAAAAATCTAGCTGACTGATAAAGATTTTATCAAATTGGAATACTGTCTTTTGAAATTTAAAATGTTATAGCGTGAGTTTTTTGACAAGTGTTTTGTGAAAGTAATTTAATGCAGTAACTTGCCAAGTATGCTAATGCTTTTGGTGTTTCTCATAAGAATTTTGTACGATAATTTGCTTATTTAATTTCAGGATATTTTAACTTCAGGATAATTTGCTTATGTTTAAGGAATAATTCTGAATTAAGAGATGGATTATGTACTGATACCTTGACAATATCATAATATTAGGATTATGTGATACTAATGTGATTAAGTAACAATACTGCTGTGGTATGTAGATGCTAGTTTTATGATGCCTTCTGCTGCTGGCATCGCCTCATTTCCTGTGTGTTTCCATTTTCCAGAAGTATAGAAGAGAGGGTGCTGTATGTCCAGGCTCTCTGTTTCAAAAGGAAAGAATGGAAAACTGTCCAATTCTTCTGTTGGTTAGATGGTTGTGCTCTTTCTGGAAAATTGCACAACTGAAACAGACATTATTGTGACATTAGTAAGGAGGGGTTATTCTATGGTATGATATTCCAGAAATCTCTAACATAAAATTGACTAAGAAGACATAATGGAAGAGTGATGTAGCAGAACAGTGCCATCTCTTATGGGAAGCTTCAGCATATTATAGAGTACCCAGAGAACAACCTCCCAGACTATCTGGAGAGTAATAGGGCTGAAGAGAGATTTGCTACAGTTGATCACCCTTTTTTCAAAAGGCTTAAATGTATCACAATATTTTAATTTTACACTGTAGAGACACTGGAAATATATTAATACTTATCACTACTCTATTCCTAAATATTAAGCAAGATATATTTCTTTTTTCATGTGGCACTTTCTTCTGTGTGTTAGCATTTATGACTATAGTGATAAATACCTATAACAGATCCTTTTCTTCGAGTTAGGTTCTTACCCAGGATATTTTGGTATGTTAGGAATGGCATTTAGAATTTGGTTTGAAAAATCCCTGAACAATTTTGACAAACTTAAGCATAGCACATGGATTTATCTCTGTTTAAAAATCAAAGTCAAAGGGGGCAAATCTAGCAGGGAGAAAAAACACTTTCATGATATCTTTGAAGGTGTTTTAATTAATAGAAGATTAGCATTGACTTGTGATCCACTGATTAACATGATCCACACTTCGTCTAGATGATTTGTAAATTCCCATTTTCTAAAAAGTGGGACTGAATTTCCTTAAACAAACTTGGCACTATATTAGAGGAGCAATTTGAGAAGTTAATGGCTTACCGTACCTTTTTAATCATTAAGTAAATAAAAATCAGTATGCTATTAAGAATTTTGGTGAAATTACTCTAGCTCTATAGCTTTTATAATAGAAATACTGAGACGGTTTTAATTTGCCTAAATAAATGTGTGGCTCTGCAGCTTTTACTTGTAGGTAGTAGAAGTAATACAAAGGTACATTTTGAAGAAGTGAATTACATGTGCCAGGCATCATTGTGGAACAGCGTACACCAAAATACCAACTTGCAGTGGCTTTCAATTTCTTGCTAGTATGAGGATGATGCTAATTACTGTTTGGTTTTTGCTTCTTGACAGAACAAAACACCTCTGGTAAATGAAAGCTTGAAAAGTTTTTTAGGTACAAAAGATGGTAAGTTTTTTGTTTAGTATACTTCTCAAAATAATAAAAATAGAAAACAATGGATTAAATCTTCAAATCTTTTATTACTGTACTGTCTTCATGATGTAAAGGATGCTTTTATCCCTGTCAAATGTCATAGTTACTATTAATTCAGAGTAAATTCTATCTATAATTTTTGAAATTAATATTGCTGAAGTTGTATTTTTAACTGAGCTGACTAATGCATTTCAATTAATATTTCATGATGAGTTAAGATTATGCTAACTCAGAGCCATTCTAGACCAATAGAAACACTAACCAGTGAAGGTAAAGCAGTGAATGCGCGCATAGGAGAAGTGCCAAAATGAAGTATTTAAAACAGCTGAATAGTGTAAAAAAAATACTCTTGCACCTGAATTTTGTAAGCAATATCTATTTTTGCTCCTGCAATATTGCTGACTTAAATAATTTTGATATGATGGCTGAGTTAGAAATTAGGGAATTGGTATGTGGTAGCGGTTTGCTGAATGTCTGAATGATGTTTACAGGAGTGTTGAATCAATGTAGATGTTCATACTGAAAACATGTTAATGTTAAATCTTTGAAGAAAGATTTTTACTCTTCTCACTTCCTTTTTAGGTCGCTTGGTAGCAGGTCTTGTTGCAGAATTTCTCCGTTTTTTCAATCTTGATTTTACACTGGCTGTTTTTCAGCCTGAATCAAGCACAGTAAGATATACTTGTTTTATTTGTATGCTATGCGGATTGTTTGGAGTGCATGGCAATGGATACAAAAGCTATAGTAGATTTGTTTAAGCCACTTGCTTGTGTTTATTCTAAATAATTTTTTATATTTAGTCTGTAAAAGGTACTTGCTGCCATAAAGGCACATACTCCAGGGAAGTGTGCTAATATAAGTGAATATTCCCTTTATCGGAAATCAGTGCTTGATAATATGTTAATTTTGAATTAACAAATTAATAACTTTTGTGAAATCATATGACAGTATATACAACAGAATACTCCTGCAACATTTTTTGCCAATAGTTTTACTATGTCATGATATTAAGTTACTACTGTTACATGAAAATTAAAATAATGTCAGTAATCTACTCTGAGAGAAATTTCAGTGAAACAAAGGACTTCTTGTGTCATGTGCATCTGCACAGTGATTGAATAGAATAGTTCAGTTGGAAGGGACCTACAATGATGATAAGGCCAACTGATTGCTTTTAGGCTTTTGATATTGAATTACACTGGCTACGTGTCCCAGGATCCACTTTTAAATGTGATAGGCTAAAGTAACTTGACCACATAAATCCTTAAATCCTGAAGCTTACTAATGATGAATACTTGCATATTTAAAACAACTTTGGATGGTCTGTGATAAGTTCAGGTACAGATCAGAAGTAGATGATGCAATAGGCTATCATTACTTTAGTCCGCATGCAACAAATAACCACTGTTTAGTCAAAATATTGCTCTGTTAAATAAGACCAAAAAGCTTTAGGTGCTGTATTACAAAATATGTACTGTGTTTTCTGGCAGTTATTTCTGTGTTGTGATTTTATTTCAATGTGTTTGTGTTTCCCCCTCTAGCTAAATGGCCTTGATGGTCGAGAAAATTTAGCTCGAGATTTGGGAATTGTAGAAGCAGAAGGTACTGTGGGTGGTCCCCTGTTGTTGGAGGTTGTTAGAAAATGTCAGCAGAAAAAGATTTCAGGCAGTGAAGAGGTAAGTAGTGTTAACAGGTAATTTCTTTCTTCGTAATTCTTTATTCATTTTCATTTCAATGATGAAAAAAACCTGAAATTAAGAACACTTGGCTGTTGTAGTATTATACTGTCTCAAGTCTTTATTATATTGTATTGTGCTTTCAACATAACTTATCAGAAAACAATGCTGAAAGATAAAGATTATGACTGTTCTGTTATTTTAAGTGCCACCCTAGTAGTCTTTACTGATATTCTGCTATGGCATAGTAACACAAAGTGAACCCAGATAAATGACACACAACACCATGTCACTTATTTTCTAATTTCTACTGTGGTTTGATAACATTTTTAGCTGTACATATTTTCTTTGGCATACTTATGATTTTAATATGACCTGAAAAGTCTAGAATTGGTTTTGGTAAAAGCTTTAAAGCTGTTCTGAAAACGTGTGTATTTAAAACTAAATATATGAAAGTATTGAACTACCTGTAGGCAATGACAGTGATATTTTAATGGAATATATAGCTAAATTGTTAATTAAATGAATGAAATACAATCAATAGTTATTTGATAGTTGTTGTGATTGTGGCTTGAAAGAAAATTGTCTGCGCCCAAGATGCATTCAGTACCCGAACAAAAGCCTTAATTCGGAAGTAGTTGTCATAGACTTTCTAACATAGCGTCACAGTTTGCATACTGTGTGAGTGAGGATGGTAGCCTTGTTTCTTGTTGGATGGTATTATGACAAAATTCAATATATTTTTCATAATGTTTATGTGAAACTTCTTAGGTTGCTCCAGGTCTAAGTGATAGCCCGTGCCCCACATCAAAATCATCTGATGGAAGATCAAGTACGCACCCTATACCAAATAAGGTAAGATTGTTTATATATAATCAAAAAGCTATATAACATACATGAGATAAGTAGAAGAGAGAAGTCCTATGAAACTGTGGATATGATGGCATTCACTTAAATGATCTGCGAAGTCCTGTACCTTTCCATCTAGTTAGGTGACAGCGTCTCTGTGAGACACAGATGGGTTGGAGCAAACCTGTCTGTTTATTGGGCAGCTGGCTGATGGCTGCTTAGGATTTATAAGGTGTTAGGATACAACTGTCTCTGTGTTGGGGACTGTGTGTTTTTCTCTGTTGCTTCCTGTTAGCACAAAATCTATATTAACTAACATCTTCCAGGCTTCTAATACTCCTCTACATCTGACTGGAACTGACCAAGAGGTTGAGAATTAGGGGAAAGTGTACGGTACAGAAAGGGGCATGATCACTTAAGCCTCTTTTCCACAAGAAACTAGCTACCCGCTACACCCAGTTAATAAAATAAAAAAAGCAAACCAACCCTGATTCAAATACTAAAGTTCGTACAGATTTTTGATGTAATCTGATCACGTTAAAAGTTTTAATAGCTTTTTTCAAGATTACTGGAAATAACTTAGAAGCTTTCCAACTCACTAATGAAAGCTGAGAAATGCAATATTGCATGGATTTTGTTGTTAGTTTATTCATTTGGGAGAGGGAGTGATAAGGATAAAAGAAAATAAAATGACAGCTCAGTTTAGATCTGCTTCATTTTATTTCAGTTCTTTAGGTTTTTTTACTATGCAAAACCAGAAAACTATACAATTTGAAAAGCAAGCTTCATTTCCAGATTAAGTTACTAATTGCTGTGCTTGTTGATAGTATCTTAAAAGCTAGTAATTCTGTAACTGGACTTTGAATGGAAATTCTGAAAATTTCAGACCTGCTTCAGGCGAAGAAAACTCATGTTTGGCACTGTCTTTTAAAACAAAACAAATCCACTAAAAAGATCTGAATGCTGATTAAATATCACTGTTTCTAGTAGAGTTGCTTCATACGTGAGCTCCTACTCTTGTCTTAAAGTGGTTCTAGATTAGCTAAGAACTACTACTGAATATGAGTTAGACGTCATAAGTATTCCATTCTCCTTTGCATATACCACCTTTCATCTTCAGGTTTAAGTTACTTTATTTGAAATAAGTAGGTCATAAAGAGACAAGCTAAGTGTTTGTTATGGATTTTCCTCAGGAAAAGAACACTTTTCTAGAGGAGAAAAAAAAAGAGTAGTTCCAGTAGCTTGTAAATTTAACCAGGTTTCACATGGGTGTTTTTCTGGGTGTGTATGCAGATGTCTCAAGGCTGGTCCATCCTCTGTTTGGTATGAGTCTTATTCCTCTATATCTGTTCTTGACAAACCTTTTGGCCATGCAGATATGCAGGGTTGTTTGTTGTTGTGTTGTTGGTTTGTTTGGGGTTTTTTTGAAACTTACGCTCTTCTTGCAGTGGTTGAACTTAGCCAGCCAGTCCAAAATACATTAGTTTGGGGAAGACAGGGAGAGACAAGCACAGAGCAGTATAACATCTTAAGATTTTTTTTTTTTTCATTAGGAAACTAGATTGATAAGAATGAGTTTTAAGTTACGCCTGGAAACTCTGCTTTAGAGGAGGTATCATGGAATAGTAACTGTCATTGCTACTGTTGTTTAATATTATAATAGTAATAAATGACAGCCTTAGTTCTTTTTGTTGCAATTGTTTAGGCCTGTACAAAACAGGAACTCCTGTACCCAGCTCGAATAGTGGTGTCCAAACTGGATAGAAAATAAATATAAACCATGGCTGAATGATTTCCAAAGATTAGTGCTGTTTTCCAGAAGTGGTACTGTATTGCAGAGCATTGTATTCTTCTTTGTGTTGAGGTTGTCAGAATTCTTTTTCAGGTTGCTATTGACTATTTAGATATACTAGTCTGTAGATGCAAAAGCTTCTTCTACTGACTGACTGACTTCAGCTTAATGGTAGGGATTGGGACTGGTCCAGTTGATAGTGGCATTTTTTTAATGTGTATATACTTAATCCCCAATAAGTATATGGACACAAAAAAGTGATTCTAAGATTTATTCTAAGGTCTAACTTTTAGAGAAACTACCAGATAGGAGTATTTAATTCTGGGCAAGAAATATTAAAGTGTGGTAAAAAAATCATTCATTGGACCATGTTTATTTTTTTTTAAGGAGAGTTTTGTGCATTGTCAGAACACCACAGTTAGGAGTTGAATGCTTATGGCATGCAGCAGCAGCTGAGGTGGCAATAAGAACACTTTCATTTACATACTCTTTCTGATGTGGTGATGTTGCAAGTAGAATATAATTTCCAACAAGTTTGAATTTATGATCAGGCTTTTTATATTCTTTATATCCATCTTCTATGGCAAGCAAATCATAATTCCATTGAAGTAGGAGATAAATGAGCGTGTTCTGAAAATGCTTCTCATAATATATTGCTGAATCCTTCCTAAAAATATATTTATCTCAGAAATGGGAGAAGATTGGTTTCTGTATGGAGAATTCCTCATAGAAACAGCAACAGCTGTTGGTTGGACTTACATGATCCTCTAGGAATAAGTTGTGGCTATCATAATGGGACTACAGTTCTTAGTTTTTTTAATATTTTTTCCTGCTTCTCTCTCCTTGGCATAGGCAGGATGGCAGAATATTCTGCCTGTGCAACATACTTGGAGTAAAAATAATGCAGAAGGAGGAAACTTTAGCTAGTCCTGGCTGGAACAACATGGAAGTTACCTGAAGAGTCTAGACATCCTGGTGGAAACTTGATATTCTTGGGTGGTTTTTCAGCAAACCTGTGAGCTGAACTGGCTCTGGCTGTGACCTGGTAACCAGTACCTGTAATGTAGAAAGGAATCTGCTAGGAGAGACCAAGACCACAGCTCTTGGCAGCAGCAAAGAATTAAATTTGTTTAAGTGCAAGTGTCAAACCACACTCTGACTTATCTTATTAACACCGTTTAGTCTGAGAACCCAAGGTAGGCATGTTGCTCTTCTAACCCTTAGCCACAGTTAACTTATGACTATGATTTGAAAGTATTACTTCACTTTAGCAAAACTTTGATACATGATTTCAAGAAAAGGCCAACTGTCATGCTTGTAGTTTGTCAGACAAGACAGTAGCAGTTCACTCCCTCAGCGCCCAGAACAGAAAAGTAGCTGTAACTTTCCTTTTACTCCAGTCAGGGTATCACTAAGCTCTTAATTTTTCAACAACAGTTCTGTTACTCTAGGATAGGAAATTAAAATGTTGTTACTGCTACTTACAGGTATAAGTACTTTTTCTTGCCCTAGAAGAACCGAGCTGCTGCCAGCAACTGAATGTGTCTCTGTGAATGAAACAAAATGACCTTGGTAGGCCTTTTTCAACTTTCATGGCCTATGGTTTGAAAATTTGACTTCAGCCTTCTGAGCGAAAGTTAAAGACCGATACAGAAATACTTGGGACAGCGCAACCTACATATTGGTTATCTGGATTAAACAATCCTGTTGGTTTTGTTTAAAAACTGTTGCTGATATTAGCAATTATTATTTTTATATTATAATTTTACTAAGTCCAGGGGAAGATAAAAATTGTAGTATTGCTTGCTAGGTAACAAGATGCTGTTGCTTAAAAACTTTCACAACAGCTTGATTATCTTGGTAAATTTGAATGTTGTTCTTTGGGCCACGAAGATTTGCAAAGATACCACTTGAGGTGTATTACTTGATCTTACAGTTAGCAAATAGAATAGTCCTTACGTGTTTGCGTACCTGCAGGACTGAGCCATAAGCGTGATACAAAGACTGAAAGTTATGTACTTCTAAAGTATCTTGTTTGTGTCACATTTGTTTTTAGTATTTGGAGGGAGAAGTGTCATTAACTGAAGTTGTCTTACGCTTGCCGCTTTAAAACCTAGTATTATATTGCAGAGATCAGCATTTAATATGGGTTAGAGTAATTTGCAAGGCTTAAATTGATTTCTTTTGAAGACAATGGCTGTAACTAACAACATTTATTTATAGATGAGTTGCAAAATAGCACTAATAAAACATCACACAACTTTCGTGTTATGAAACAAACAACCCACCCTATATTCAAAGCTAGGAGATAAGAATCAGTCTGTCTGTAGATTTCTTTATTTGATGTCCATCATCTTTTAAAATTGGTTGCTTTTATAATAGAGGTGATCTAGATAGCAAAGCAATGCAGAGGCTGGAACAAAAATTTTTAATGACAGCAACAATAAAGAACACTTCCTTTCTAAAGTGATAGAACAACTTTTTTCTCTTGTGTGATTCCTGATGATATTAGTAAATTCCTGTGAAGTACTAATACATTTGAGCTAACTTTTTAAAAAGTGATGGTAGGTGTATATTATATGTTGCATGTTTATATTACCACTTACGTTATTATAAGACATTAATCCTTATTCCCTTCAGTGAGGGCTTTTTTTGCTTTATCTTTCAAGGCTGATGAAACTACTCAAAGTGATACAACTGTCTCATCAGAAGCAAGCAAAAGAAGCATTCATTTTCTGCCTAATGAAATAAAACTAGATCCTCAACTAGAAAACAAAGACTTAAATACCAAAGAAAAAAGTGATCCAGGTGTGGATGAAGATGATGTAGAGGGAGATTCTTTTTTTGATGATCCTATACCCAAACCAGAAAGAACTTACGGCTGGTAAGTAACATGAGTGTTCTACTTAACACAGGCTTATTTTGTCTTCAGTATGCTTGCAGGCCTTTGAAAGCTATATGATGTTTGATTATTTACGCTTGTAAATGCGAATGTTTAGATCTGTTCTATAACATTTTCTTTCTGAAATGTGCATTTCTGATTCTGCTTTTTGAAATGCACAGTGTCATCTGGATCTCTTGGATTTGTCGTGAGTGGAAAAACCTGTATCACTTCAAGGTGCATTAGCTAAACTATGTAATGTCCCCAGCCTGTTTCTCTGGTGGAATGAGCATGTATGAGGAACAGATATCAGTGTTTCTTCTTGCAGCAGAGCTGCAGTGGTGATCAATACTAAAGGAAGTGGACAATGACAGGGACAGTGCTTTAGATATCTGTATGGCTTTGTAAGGAGTACAAAAAAATCTGGTGAATGTGTAAGCTGGCTCCATAGACTGTGAGAACAAGGAAAATTTTCTCACAGCTGAGGACTTCCTTTTTACTCTGAAGCACCTTTTGTGTGCATTTCTGTTTTCAGTGGAGTGTTGTTGTCTCTGCACATGTCAGTTTTGCAGGTGCTTCTGAAGGGCATTTTTTTTATTGTTCATTTATGGAGTCTGACTGAAAAATTCCATTTGAAACAAGAACTAGTGACTGAACTGTACAACAGCTTTGTTTTAAAACTGAAAAACCTATCTTTGTGTTTTAATGCTGAGTTATATTGAAACAGAGTTTAGATACCTCTTGAGAAATGCTGCAAGATCATGTCATGGTGTTGTTCTGCTGTGCTTGGGTAGTCAGAGAATTGCTGTAGTTTAGAAGAGGTTACAAAAGCATATGCAAGTCAGTTTGACAGTAGGTCCCCTCATGTTGGCTTCTTCCCCCAACTACACTGATAGTGGGCAGCATAAACTTTTTTGTATTATCGCTACAGTAGATGCTTACTTGTGGAATGGGATCATTCTCATACAGCACAAAGCAATCGTGCCAGGTAAACTATATGTCTTTCTAGTAAATTAATGGACTCTTTGAGAAAGATTATGTATAATACAGCTTTCATTGGATGTATTTAGTTGGAGCAGGTTTTTTTTTTTTTTTCCTCTCAAAGAGCAGCGATTTTTATCTGGAAAATATTGTCTGTTACAAATAACCCTTCTATGGTATTTATTTTCCTCTTTTTCTTATTGGAAGTACCAAGATTAAAAGTGCATCTGAGTGCATTAAGTCCTCCTTACTCAAGAGGTCATTGAACTAGCCTTTAACCAAAGTCTAATCATTGTAGCAGGTGGTTGTATTGCCATAAAATAGGTTTTATTGATAAGTTGTGAAAGCTAGAAAAGGCGGGGAAAACTTCTGGATAATAATAATATTTACTAATTTCTTATTGCTTGAGCATTTTCATATGGCAAGAAGAGAAATTCATGTTGAAACTGGGTAAACTGGATTTCTTTAAAAGAGCATCCAAGAAAAAGACTCCTGATTATTCAGTAAAATAAGGATTTTTTTTTTTTCTCGTAGAGAAACTCCCTACAGAAAAAAAGATTTCTAAATTATGTGTGTCTGTAGTAGAGTCACAGTCCACCAAGTAGTAATTTGTACCTCATAATTTTATTGTGATGTAGATGATATAGTAATGTTGCATAATAAGGTTTACTGAATATGTTAATAATAAATGAGCTGGCAGCTAATTGTAACTGAGCTGTCTCTGCTGAGTCTTTTGCTTCTACCCTCCTGGCAGCTCCTCTAGAGGAGAAAAAAAGAACATATTCTTCAGGTGAAATCCCTTTGTGATATGTTGTGCTGGTGTGCCTGAGGCCCAAGGGAAGAGTGAGTAGGAGAGGCACCAGCATTGCTTAGTTTGCAAAAGGTAAATGCCTCGTGGGAGCTTTGCCTGTTCCTGTAAGAAGGGTGCATTAGAGGGGAAGGGAACAAATTATTACTAAGGACAGAATGAGAGATGATCCAAGCTCTTATTGCCCCTAGGTCTCTGTTCTGTTGTTTGAAATTTTGAATTGTTTTAATACTTGATGGTATACGTGATATTTTGGTGATCTAGATATAATGAATTATTCAAATGTTGCCTGTTATTAATAGGAATAGAATCACAGTAACAAACAGTTCTGGTAATACTAAATGTGAAAATCTTGATCTCCCTTTAATAGTGTTTCTTCATCCTTTACTTGCAAGTAGTATTTGAACTCAACACTTTAAATATATGAATGGAATAGGTAGTAGCTATGTGAACTTTAACACACTATGATGAGATCTGTCTTGCAATAACTGAGAAGTTTTAATTCTGTGAATTGACTGCTCTCAGGACTAACAGACTAATAGTTCTGTCAGATATCAGCTCTTAGTTGTAAAACAAACTAATGTAAATATTGATTTATATCTGAATCTTTCTTCTTTTGGCTGCGTTTACATGTGGGGATAATGAAAGGCCCCTTGATAAAAATAGTGATGCTGATGAAGGTGCAGGAGCTCTGTCTGTGAAAGAAGGCAGGCAGAAGTCTTTGCATAGGTGAGAAAGTGACTTTCTTATTAAATGTCTTCCTTGACGCTTGCGCCAGTAAACTGCCTACTGTTTTTAAGATTGCAGAATGAATAGCCCTTTCCCCTTGCTCCTTTTGCTGTAAACATTGCTCTTCTAGTTTTATGAAAATTTAGTATATAGTAGAAAAGAAAGTCGCTATGCACATTTTACAGGTTTGTGTAGTACGTACTTATTTGGTTTGTTTCAGGAAAACTGAAGCTAATAAAGCAGGAGGTCTAGCATCCCTTTCTGATGCACCGCCTCTAAAAAGTGGGTTAAGCTCCCTGACTGGTGCACCTTCGCTAAAGGAGTCTGATAGTAAGTTTCCACATGTTTTTGTGTTTTGATGAATGTAGGAGATATTTCCCATAATGTAATGAATGATCTACATGTTCAGATGCGAATGTGTTTGTGTGTGGCCCCCTTCTGGTTGTAATGTGGTTTATAGTGATGCTTTTTTCACCGAGTGATCGCATACTGGTTTTGATATATCATGCTACCATTGGAGCATCTTATGTTTTGGATTTTTAACTGAAATTAACTTAGTCCTTTGTACTGTTATCTTACATTATATGCACAAGTTCTCTAAGGATGTTTCCTTTCATGTTGTAAAACCTGCTCTTGAATACTGGAAGATCATTCCTGTTTACTACTCATGTTTTTAAATGTTAGCAGAGTTCAGACCTGAAAATTGGATATAATATTACCATATTATACTACAAAATTATATAAGGTTATTATAAAAGAACACTGATTATAAATGGTTGATGGATATGTTTAAGTGGGATCTTATTAAAGAGTCACAAGTCAAATTTCTGATATATATGCTTTTGTTTTGTTACAGATTTAAATAGAAACTCTGTTTTGAAAGACCTGCGGCTGGTGAATACAAAACTGGGATCACTAGAATTAGGCAAGTAACAGCTAAATGTGACGAAGCTCTGGTATTTTTAACTGTAAGTTCTAACCTGGCTTCTTAGAGGAATCTGAGAAACTGAAATACACATCTTGAACTAAAATCGTAAGCTTTTACTTCTGTCAGTCTGTTTAACACCATTGTGAAACTTACTGGAGTTAAGAGTGAGATCTTATCCAAAGGAATACAGAAAAGTGAAACTGTTGTCTTATATGTGGATTAGTATTTTACACATGCAGCAAAAATTTTATTCATTCTGTGCATATGTTTGCTAATATCAAGTGATAAATTTTGTTGTCTAGGTATCTAAAAAAAGACAGGCTTCATATTTGTGGAAAAAAAATAGCCAGGCAAGTCTTACTGTCTTTCAGTGGCATATTTACTTGCCCTCTGCACCTTTGAAAGTTGCCATGTAAGCTTTAGGAGCAACATGAAGATGATGTGATATAAGAAGTATCAGCTCTATCTCAAAGTAGAGTTGCCAAATAAGTAAGTTTTGTGTTCAGCAGTGTAATCAACATCCTGAAAACCTATGTTCAATTTGAAAGCAGTTTGTGTAAATGAGATTGAGATTAATTAATGACAAACATAGTCATCCTCTCTTCCTAATCTGCACAAGTAATTCAGTCTACTCCCATTTTTGCTGGCCATCAAACCATGTGTTTTGGTGCAGGAATAGTTTCTGTTTTGCATTTCCTGAAGAGAAAACTTGTTTGATTAATACCTTCTCAAACTTATGTAGGAAATGGGGATGAAGATGAGTATGCTGATGACTTCAACAGGTAAGAGAGGGATGATATTGCCGTGGCGTAGTATTTCATGGTTATAAGGATATCCACTAGCATATTTGAATTATTTCATAATATTTCAGCTAGTCACTATTGCTGCAGTTTGTCAATATCTCTGAACTCCTTTAAAGTTGAGTTTGCAATTTAATTACATATAGTTACAAATTTAAAAAAAAAAAAAAAAAGAAACCACAACAGATCCCTGTTGTGTAGGGGGCAGTGATAAGTTGTTGCCTTTTTGTGGAAGGTGTTTAGTGGTTGTTTTTTCTGAACCATGCACTTTATGTTTTAATACTTTTTTTAATACTTTTAATAGTAGACAGCGAATATGGTGTGTGCTGAAATATTCAGCTAAAAAGTAAAGTATTGTAAGTAGTCAGTAACAAATATTTAACAACCTCATCCTTATAATTTGAGGGTATTGGTGTTGTAAACTGCAGGATCGAGGCCTAAATATTTACCAGTATTTATCATGGCTCCATCTAGGTAGAAAGCCTTTCGTTGTTTGGGGTTTTTAATAACTTCATATTTAACTCGCTAGGAAGTGAAATCCCAATCAAATGTCAGGTATAAAGTGAAAGTGGATGTAATACCTGAATGTTCGAAAAGCTTATTTCTCCATTTATGATTTTCTTTCCCTTTAGTACTAGTCATCGCTCAGAAAAAAGTGATATCAGTATTGGTGAAGAAATAGATGAAATTTCTGTGGAAACAGAAGAGTCAAATGCCAGTGATAAAGTATGATTCTTTTAAAATTGTTCTTCTTGCCATTATTCTGGTCTTGTCTTAACTTATTTTAACCTTCTATGAAGGAGCGTGCCCTTATCAGAGATTCCTAGGATACACGTTAAGGTTGTATCATTTATGTTCTGTATTTTTACACCTAGTATTCCTGCCAAGTTAGATGCTATACTAATTTAAAAACAAAACAAAACCCCCACAACAATTGTTTGGTAGCACAATTCACTGTTTCTAGGCATGTAAAAATTATTTGAGACTGGTTTACTATTCAGCATGTCCAGAAATGTCTTCTTCCTATATCTCAAAATCTGTCTGAGCACCTTCTAAAGGAGTATGAAATCTCACTGAAAAAGCTCGAGGCTATATAAAAGACTGCAAAACATAGTACTTAGTGTTTCTATGATTCCTGAGTTTGTGATTTCATTTCTTTTCTAGCTTGAAGGCATCACGCAAGACCTTACCATTTCTCAGTTAAGTGATGTTGCAGATTATCTAGAAGACGTTGCGTAGAATTGGACAGCAAAACTGTTTTATTGTGCTGGACTAGAAGACTGCTGTGGACTGTCAATTTCAGACAATCACTTCTTGCTGGAATGTCCACTCCCTATTTGTGCCTTGTGTTTCAAAAAGACTGTAGGTGGAGAAGGCTTTTAAATATTCTTAACAAGAACTAAATGAAACAGTGCGTTCCCATTTGACTCTGATATCAGAATTATTTTCTCCATTTGGTTCGGCCAGACATTTTGCAGCAGGAGGTGGATTTTGCAAGCAGAATGTCCATTGCTGGCAATGGGCATAATAAAAACCAGCTGATAAGAGAACATCTACAGAGAGGCATGTGGCTTTATAATGAACTTGCACTGTTACTCTAACAGTCTGAATTTTTTTTTTTAAAGATAACCAAAGCAAGAACCTTCAGAGGTAGTGGTTCAACTCACGCTTCTTTTAACACAATTTTGTCAAGTCAGCATGTAGTCCATATTTATGGTAACTCGAGCCACAATATCTAATTGCTCCAAACTTACTTGAAACTGCTGTTTTTCAGACTCTTCTGAAAGTTGGACTTTATTTTTTTTTTTAAAGGCATATCAAGTAGAGAGTATCTGAACTCTCACATCTAAATTTAGCAAAATTTAGGGGCTAAATTTAGCAGTAGTCTTAACTCCGAATATTCATGTTTAATATGTTTGTCAGACCATTGATGTTAAGATCTAAGCTGTTTTTATATGTGATAATTTCATTGATGTTATCTGTTGTTAAATCACGAAAAGTAATTTTGTAAGGATCTGCAAATCATTAATTAAATCTTATTGATTTTTGTTAAGTTTTTAACAGTGTGGTAATGGTTTGTGGAGCTTTTATTATTGAGGGCTCTTCACATGCTGTAAGCTCACTTTCGTCTTGAAAATCCTTGTTATGTAAAAATGAGCGCCAAAAAGTAAAACCGCTAACCTTCTGTTTTTCAGATTCTGACTGCTGTACAGAATTAAATCCAAATATTTAAAAACACCATACTGAAGGTATTATGGACACTAAGTTCTAGCTAAGAGCAAATTCTTGTATTTTCATTATACTCTTGCAAAACAGGGTCAGTAATGGAAACATTGACAGTTCTTTAATGATACTGTTGTACATGGCGCTGCTATAATATATATGTCATGGACATTTGTAATACTGAAATGACTTCAAAATGTGCACTTTCTGAAAATTGTGAACACATTTGGAAAATATACATGTAAGTGAATATAAATAAGTTAATTTTTTTTCTTTTAGGCTGTGTAATTTTTTTCAGGGCCGCTGTTGGCCTCTCATCAATGGTCATCACAGTGGAAGTAGCATGCTAAGCTAAAGCCATTAGTTAAGCATATAGAGCTGCTGCTAGCATTGGATGCTGACTTAAATCTTTTTTTTGCGCTGGGCCAGCAGGCATGGAGCAGTGCTGGGAAGTTGGGCATGTACAGTACATAAATAATTTCAGAGGAGAGAGGAAATGTGTGCCTTTTATTTATGTGCACCCAAAATAGCCAGCAGAAAAGCATCAGAATATTTAGCCATGATGTTAACTTGTAACTTCTGTGCCATACTGTGGCAGCTGAACAAAGAGGAGAAATTTTTTTTTGCACCCCAAAAAATCAATGTGCCATTAGACTTCAAATAGCAACAATGTTGTAACATGTGATACACCCTGCCTAAAAATTCCTTTAAGTGTGAGGGGAAGCTGTGCCTCAAGATACTGTGTATGAAAAGTTTGTTTGGGGCTTTTTCTTCTTTTTTAAGAAGAGCAACAGCATGTCTGAAGGAAATAAAATTCTACTTGAATACCTGGGAACAGTTGGTTTCTGGCATTCTTTTTTAAGGTGTATGGAATAACGTAGGGACAGTGTTGTTTGCTTTTTTTTAATATGTCTTGGGAAAACATGATGTTTCATTACCTGTTAGCTGTAGGATATGTGGCAATTTCTCATACCAAAACAAGCAAAAACTTTATTAAATGATTTCTAATTGCATTTGAAGATGTGGCCTTTTAAATACCTAATTAGACGTTTTAAGTGTTAACGTGACTTTTGTTAACAGCAAAGTGGTGTTCTCTTACCTTGGGCGTTAATTGGAGACGTTGTACTTCGGCTCTAATTTTAGGAAATGCCAAAAAGTGGTAAGTCTCCATGCTGTTCCTCCTGTGGGCTTTTACTGAATTGTGTATAATAATTCAAATTGCAAAATAAAGGTATTGTGCTGGCTAAATTGTATTTTTCAGACTTCTTGAATTAAAAATTTTAACAACTGGGAAGTTTGGGAAGCCCTGTGGGTTTTGGGGGGTTTTCTTGAAAAGTGTTTATTTCAGAGTTAGTCCAGTCTGCAGCTGAGAATGTTGGTGTCTGCTTAGGTTTCTTCTAAGCCCAAAAGGATCTTGCAGCTCCTGATGGTGAATCTAAAGTCTGATTAAGACCAGACTGAATAGGGTTACTGGGCTATCAGTTACATCAGTCTGAGTTGTCACATGTTTATGATTCAATGGACAAAGGATTAAAAAAAAAATCCAATCTTGATTGGCAAAATTTTGTCCTGTTTACCATTTTTATTGTTATTTAAACGTGACTGACAAGCTAAGCTCTCTTGAGTGCTTATTTTGTTGATAAGATGCTGTACATCTCAAACCGTATCGTTTGGTATTTTACAATAGGTTTCTCCCTAAAGGACCTAATGCAGTTGAATACCCCACCTCGGCAGTCTGTTAGAATTAAGAACTAGAGCCCTGTCTTAGAAGATGGGGATGTTCCTGTCTAAGTGTCCTCCTGCATTGGTTCTGCCTTTTCCCAGACATCTCTGAAGAGAGAAGGAAGTGTCTAAGACGGGCCCTTACAACTGGTCTGTGCAGTTCTAAACCAACTAGGTCTGGTTAGAAAGGTGCTTTTTTTGTTTTGTTTTGTTAAATGCTCAGACTCTGTAATTTGTTTAACCAATCCTGCGATTTCCAGAAGTAAAAAATCAAGGACTAAGCTATGGCTGACATTTCCATACCATTAATATGGCTCTGGTAATGAGGATGAATTATAAAAATGATGCCTGTCTCATTTTTCTTTTTGTAGTGAAGTTACTGCATTCTACTCTTTTCCTTTTTTTTTTTTTTTCCTTTTAAGCAAAATGAGAAACCACATCCCAGCTGATCAAATATTTCCTCATAAGTGATGTTTTCACCAACTGTAATAAAACCACTCTCAGCTTTAGACTGTTTTATCAATATAGTCCTTATTTAGACAATATAACTAGCTCTTGGGACAACTTAAAACACTTCTGTAACTGACAGGGTGATTGGCTGAAGGGTTTTACTTCTCTGCTTGCTTTTAGCATAGTGATTTTTAGTGATGAATTACTTTCTACAAAGCCCACATTTCTCTTCCAAAAGAATGCATCCGTGGATATTTCAGTTCTGTTGTAGGTAAAAGCTAGCAAACTTCTAGTTTTAGCATTAAGTTAAATTAAATTTCTGCAAGATGACTACAGTCTTTTGTGTTCATTTCAGGATCTGCCAGATGCATCTTTTTTAGTAGGTCTTTTTTAGTTTGATGTTTTCCTTGTAAGGTAGAGCAAGAAAAGCTGAACTGAATAGTCAGAGATGCAGTTTTGGTAGGTTTGTAAGTCATCTTGTACATCTTGAAGCTAAATGCTTTACAGGCTCACTATAATGAATGCAGTATCGCAGAAACATAACTTGCAATGTGACTGTCTTGATTTCTACCAAAAAAAAAAAAGGAACTGGGCTATTAAAGGCCAGCAAGTTACCCAAAGATTGAACCTCTCACAGAACTGCAACAAACATCAAAAAATGTCAGTTCCCTTGTTTATATATCATGAACCGTACCACATTCTCCTAATAAAAATGACAAAGGAAAAAAACCAAACCCCAAAGCCCAGTGACCTGTAGCATACCACTTCTGGTTTCAGGCTGCTGAGGTACTAAAATTTGTTATTGCTGTGATTTTTTTTTTTTTTAAATGGGATAATAGGAAAAATATATTTAGCTGTCTTTGCATGTAGAATATGTCACTTCTTTGGAATATGTCCATAATCTATTTACAGTTCATCACAGTTCTAAACTTCTTGTGTAACTTTTCCAAATAATTCATTCTTTTTAATATTTCAGAGGGCGAAATACAAGTATATACCCTGCTGTTCAGAGAAGCACCACAAACTGTTCTCTCCCAAACCTCGAAATGAATTGCCGCAGTCAGCAAAGCCCACCGTACCTTTCTGGGAACAATGGTTAGTAGAATAGCGAACCTTAAGTACAGAAAGAGGATGGAGCTTTTTTTTTTTCTTTTAACTAGTGCAGTCCTCAGGCATTGTCTTGGTACAGTAGATGAGAAACAGTAGAGAGATCACAACAAAGTTGAGCATAATAATTAAAAGGTTATTTTGGGGAACACTTGCTTTGTTCAGTGAACCGAATGTTTGCTTCTAGTGTTGAGGTTTCTTTGCCTAAGTGTGTCATTCAACCTAGGGGAACAGAATGCTTTGTTAGCTCCTCAAAAAAGGCTTTTTAAAGCTTTGTAAACACAGTGCGGGAGAAAAAAAATGCAGTGCTGATGATGCTTATGAGCTGAATGAACTGCGGCTGGGAACAAAAAGCGGTATGAGGAGTTGCACGCTGAGCAGGAAATCTAACGGGGACAAACCAGGTGTGTGTCAGGCATCTGTGTCTTGGTCAGCACGTGGTGCGTGAGGAGGCAGCCTGCCTGGGGGGAGCTGGCATTCCAAAGGTGGGAGAAATGCAGGGAAGAGCTGGGAGACTGCGAAGCTGCCTGCTTGAGTACAAGGAAGCAGAGCCAGGCTTGTGTTCATCTTTCTTAACACCTGAGGACCGCTGTGACCAGCTTGTGCAAACAGGAAGGAGTTAGTGGGAGAGGGTGAACAGTGAGGCCATAGACAGTGCTTGAGACCAGTAGAGGACACAGTGATGGTGGTGACAAGCCACAAGACAGAGTCCTTAACACTAGCTAGAGCAGCTACCAGAGCATACTGGAGAGCTCAACCCAGACACAACCCTGGGGAGGTCTGGCTGTCCAGATGCAGGCTGCAGGGAGCGCTTGGGGCTTCTCAGAGGTTGGGGGTGACAGCAGCCTTGCCTGCGGGAGCTGTGCTCCGGCCAGGTCACTGAGCTGCCAGCTGGAGCAGGCTGGATGGCGTCAGAAATGCCGGCAGGAAGGCAAAGGTACTTCGTAGCCATTGTAAAAGCAAGAACCCCAGTCCCCCATCACATGGAAAGAGGGGAAGGCCAGGGTGATGTTTAACCAGGGGAAGGCTGGGATTCCCACGGAGGAAAAAACAAGAAAGCTTTTTCTCCAGTTGCAGGTGCTTACTGAGAGAACTGTAGAGCCCTGACAGCAAGACAGGGAGTGATTTTTGTTGGGAGCTGTATCTAGCCATGCTGTCAGAGCCAGTGAGGCTAAAAGTGACAGGTAACTGTAGTCAGGGAGTTCCTTCTGCAAAGGCCCTGCCCATCAGGCATCTTTGTTCCTTGCTGGAGCCCATCTCTAGTATATTGCTGGTGTCATAGGCATTTTTTTTTTCTTTTAACGGCTGTGGGACCCTCGTTGAGGAACAAGGTCTGCTAGGAAAAGACAGAATGCACCTGATGAAGGTGATTATCTTTGCTGACAGGGTTACTAACCTCACGAAGATTTTAAACAGGGTTCGTTGGCTGTGGAGACCAAAGCCCACAGGTATGTGGGAGTTGAAGGGAGCAGACACAGGAGAGTGTGAGGGAGGGAGTTCCTGCGCTGCAAGAAATCAGGGTGACTGGGGTCATCGGAGGTCCTTTTCCACAAACAAATGTGCAACAGAACAAACAAGAGGAAAAGGAAGTCTGTGCAGTCACAAAGCTGTGACATTGCTGGGATGACGGGACCATGGTGGAATAGCTTGCATGACTGGAGTGCTACAGTGGATGGACACGAGCTTAACAAGCGGGCAGGGAAGAAAAATGGGGGCGGAGGAGGGAGGCACAGAGGAGTAGCCTGAACGTGCAGGGCATAAACGGAATAGAAAAAGCCCTGATGGCAGCCCTGCCAAGAGTTTGTTATTGTGGCTAAAGGGGATATTGTGGTAGGCACCTGCAGCAAACCACTCGGTCAAGAACAATTCTTTGTTCTTCCTTTAAACAATTTGAAGAAGTCTCCTGATTGCGTGCTGTGGTTTTCATGGGCGTTTTTAACCATCTCTGAATTGCAGGAAGAGCAATATGGCAGAACACCAACAAGCCAGGAGACTTAGAGTGGGACCCTCTTTTACTTGGGTGCTGGACAGGATGGGGTGGGATCTGCTAGATCTGCTGCCCAGGAACAGGGAAGGAGTGCTCGGATGCATTAGGTAATGGCAACCTTGGCTACAGTGACCGTGAGATGACAGAGTTAAAAATCCCGAGGGCAGAGAGGAAGACTAGTCGCAGAGTAATAGTCTTGGACTGCAGGGAAGTGAACTCTCTCTTGTTTAGGGCTGTGTTTGGGAGGAGCCCATGGGAGGCTGCCCTGAGGGGTACAGGGGCCAGAGCTGGTCGCCCTTCAGAAGGATGGCTTTCACTATGCAAGACAATGTGTAAGAATAGCAGGAGGACAGACTGGCTGATTGAGAAACTCCTGGCTGAGCTCAAATGCAAAAAATTTTTATGGAAGGTGGAAGTGAGGATGGGCTACAAGGGATGATGTAGGCATACAGGAATGGTACAAGAGACGTCAAAGCTTGGCTGGAGCTGAAACCGGCAAGGGATGTGAAGGCAGCAGGAAGGGTTTCTGCAAGCAAGCAGGACATACATAAAAGGAAGATGGAAGAAAATGTGGGCCTGCTGCTGAATGGAGTGGGTGACCCAGTGATGAAGGTAAAGAAAAAGACTGAGGTACTGTTTCTTCTTCACCTCTGTTTTTACTGGCAAGGTCTGTTTGGAGGCTTCTTTAAAAGGTCACGGTGATCAAGGGACATTCCCGATGACTTGAAGAAGGAAAATGTTACATCTAGCTTTTAAAAAGGTGAGAAACAGGATCCAGCAAGCTACAGACCAGTTGACCTCACCTCAGTCCCTGGTACATTTGATGAAAGTCCTCCTGGCAGCTATTTTGAAATACATGAAAGAAAATAAGGTGACTGAGAATGGCCAGCATGGGTTTATGAAGGGCAAATTGTGCCTGACCAATGTGATCACCTTCTGTCGTGAGGTGATTTGCTCTGGGGGCAGTAGTGGATGCCATTTTCTTTGGCTTTAGCCAAAGTCTCCCAAAGCATCTATGTAGCCAAATTGTGGACAGATGGGCCAAGTAAAAAGCAGCTTTGCAGAAAAGGGCCTGGGGGCAGCTCTGAAGGTTGAAAGCTCTGAAGAGTTGAGTCAGCCTGCTGACTATGCTCATGTAGCCAACAAGCCGAGGGAAGTGGTTCTTACCCCTATACCCCCTTCCCTATAAGGCCATATCTGGAGCGTTGTGGTCAGTTTGGGCTCTGCTGGTACAAGAGATACCAACAAAATAGAGTGCAGTGGAGAGGCCTGAGGATGGTGATGGGGCTGGACCAAGTGACCTATGAAAAGCTGGGGCTGTTCTGCCTGTAGAACAGACAGTAAAGTTGGGTGATTAAGTTCTGGTCTTACATGCTTATGGGGGGGCATATGGGAAACAGACATGGACTATTCCTGGAAGTGCCCAGTGGAAGGGCAACAGTCAAATTGCATCAAGAGAAATTCCATCTGCATACATGGAATAAAAAAAAAAAAATCACCAGGAGAATGGTCCAGTACTAGAGCAGGTGCCCAGAGAGGTTGGGAATTCTCCATTCTTGGCAATTTTCAAAAGCCAAATAGACAGACCCAGAGCAACCTGATACAGCTTTGAAGTTAGGTCTGCTTAGAACAGGAGGTTGGACCTCCAGGGAGCCCTTTCAACCTAAATTATTCCATGATTCTACCAAAATGGACCTTTATATGGGAGATTGGTTATTATGGGGATAGACAGATTCCATCCGGCTGCCTCTGGGCATGCAAACTATCTTGTAGTTTGTAATAGTAGCATGTACAAACAGTTTTGCTGCAGTTTATTGATGCACGTGTTCATGTAAATGCAAGCCGTGCTACAGAGAAAGGCCAGCATTTGCAAATATAGTAGTTTAACATCAACTCTAAGGTTTTAAACCTTATGTCCTTGAAGGAATCTTTTAGAAAACGTGAACATAGAACACAACTGGATAGTGCACTGTGCCAGTAACTGCAGGTGATCCTTACACTTGGATCTATCTATATTTAAAAACAAGCCATACGGTTTCTAAAAGTTGTTTTTCAGTTTCTTAGCAGCTTTAATTGTTTTGCTTCAATTGCTCTATGCTATGGGGAAACCACAACAGATACAAGGTACAAGAATCAGGTCATTTGCACAGTTCCCCTGTGAAAGTATCACATGCGTCTTCATAGCTAGAAAGGTGCTTCAGCTTTTTTTGCTCTGAAATGGAAAAACTTCCACCTCATGCTCTCAGCATGGTCTTTCTTGGCTGAGAGATGTCCTTCAGGGCATGCTGCAAGGGCCACGATCGGGAAAGGGACGGACTGTGGCAGAGCAGAGTTTCCAGTTACATTTTTGGCTTAGGTGATCTTGGCAGAATCACTTTTGAACTGATGCTCACATTATGTTTTTGGCATATAATTATGGTGTTTTTTGTTAGCTTAAGTGATTAAAAGCCCATCTCTACAAATAAAAGGAGGACAGAGGAACGAGGTAAATCCTGTAGGTCCAGCTGCTGCTACCAGGGGCTACTCTGATCCTGCAGCTCTGTCCCCAAGGCGTGGGGCCGCGAGGCTCAGCACACCACAGCCACTCAGACCGACAAGCCTCTTAGAAGGCACCCTGCAGTGGCACCAAGTCTCCTGCTCGGGGAGTGCAGCCCCCCCAGGAGGTGAAACGTGGCTGGGAAACGCTGTGCGAGGAGAGGGGATGGTGCAGTCCACCTACTTTTACGTAGGTGAGTGTTGTGTTATGGGATTAAGGCTCTCACCTCCCTGAGCACAGCAGAGCAAGGGTGGGGGGACCCCAATAACTGACTGGAGACCCTGAGGCCCCCCGCCCTGTCTCTTCTCGGGGCTGTCCCAGGAGAGAAGCCAGCCCACGGTCCCCCAGGCAAACCTCCAGGTCACCTCATGGGCTGAGGTACCTACAGAGGCATGGACTCATGGCGTGATGCTGGTGAGGACCATTTGGGGAGCGTAGAAGTCCTGTTATGGGATATTTAGGGCTAGGAGCAAAGGGGGGACAGGGGAAGGATCACAGTGGTTTGGGGGAACAAGTGTGGGCAAACAGAGGGAAAAGGGGATAAAAGGGACGGGTTGTGGGCAAACAGGCTGCTGGTCGGCAGCTTGTCCGGCCATGCCTGCCCCTGCCCAGCGCCATCTGTCCTGTCTCCACCCTGAGCACTGTTTCCAACCCTCCCTAGATAGGAATAAAGATACTTAAAACAGTCTAAACACTTCTGGATTGTGGATGAATTAGGGATTAATTTAGGCAAAATCTTGAAGCATACGTTTCCTTGAAATCAATGTGGTATTTTCCTACCTAAGAAATGTTTTACAGAGTTGGGTTTTAACCTAAAATTATTCTGGCTAACTGTCTCAAATGAGTAGCTCAAGTTTTGACTGATGTTTTCTTCACCTCCTTTTAAGTGCAAAGCCGGAGGGCTGTGCTCTGATTATTAAAAGGAAACTGATAAAACTGAAAGATAAGTAGTTAAAAAAATTCCAGGCAAACTAAGAGGGAATTACAAAATGTTCTTTTTGTTACTCAGAGACTAAAGGAATCCTGGAGATTAGGATTATGTACACTTAAATTTCATAGTGTAACACACATTAATGGGAAAAATATGAAATCTTAAAAAAATCTTGAAGGAATAAATTGTAGATTTTCATAACAGGTGCTGCCATAATAAAGCAAGCCCTGCTCCTAAGCGTAGCACTGCGAAACTGGTGTTCCTGTGTTACACTCAGTCAGTAGGCGAAGTTAATTAAGGCTTAAGTGAAATTTTAAATCAGGCACTTAAATTGGAAACTGTTAAACAAAACTATCAGAAAGTCTGAATTTTGAGCAGGTTTTTGCACTGCAGGTTCCTTTAAGGTGTGATTACAGATGTGGGAAAGTGGTGACATTAGAAATCTGAGGTTCACAGAGAGAAATAAGACAAATTCTTGTGGACGTCTTCCATGAAAGAGAAATTAAAATTCATTAATACCTTTTCTTCCCCTAGTTTCTGATTTTAATAAGTGTATGCTAATTGAGTGGTACTTAATTTGAAGGAGTTGAAAGTACCAGTCGAAAAAATGAACGCATTGGAACCATAGATCTCATCTAACCCGAGAAGCTAAGGTAGAATAAACCACTATGATGTAAATGCATAGTAGCTCTTTTGCACTGTTTCCTTGCATGCGCGTTCATTTCGCATTAAATATCAAACTGTGGAAAAATGCAAAGGAGTCCAGAGAAGTGCCTAAAAACATGAGCAGAAATGAATGCGAAGTACCACTTTGAAAGAACCCCAAGTAATCCAGTTTATACAAAGAAAAAGAAATCAAGCACATCGTATCCGTGAATTGCAACTATCCCAAAGAACAGCGAAGCTGAGAAGGCCATGGGTGGTAGCAGAGAGCAAGTTATTTAAAACTGATTGAAGAGGCAAGAGTGCCGGCAGCCCGCCCATGAGACCCGTGGTGCAGGAAACTCCCTTTGTGTTGCCGAAAGGCCGGCTGAAGCTGTGCTGCCTTCCCTGGGGCGTGCGGCCATCGCCTTGATAGCTAAGCGGATACCGACTTGGGCAATTTAGAGCAGGGAGCAGCAGATGCGGGGATTAATTTGAGTTCAAGATTTAAAAGTCTGAAGCAATAACAGCGGCGTGTTAAAGATTAACTGTGAGGAGCACTCTGGTTTTGAAGCAGAAAGTCAGAATCACGTTTGTAAACAAAAATTTAGAAGGTGGGCTTTTTTGGCTGTGGCCTGGTGTTGTAGGGGATGTGCCAGAAAACGTGTTTGTTGGGAAAAAATGAAGAATTGCATGCCTGTAGCAGCTCACATAGACTATATTGTCTCATAGCTCGGGCCCGCAGGTTTTGTGTAACAGAAATACGTGTAACCCAACAGCCGCAGCAGCACACGAAGCAGGCACGGCTCATTTGCAGCGCAAACCATGGAAAGAGCTGTTCTCCCTGGGAAACGCACCATGTTCAGGGGCAGCTCCACAGGCGTCACTTACTCCCTTCTTCCTCGTTAATGGAGGGAGCAGAACCGCCGAGGGCCTCTCCCTGCGCCACAGCGGCTTCACCACCCCGGCCAGCAACAGCCAGCTCCACCCCACTGTGGGCTTGGTCTCCACCGAGCTGCTCGGTTTTGGGTGCAATTCAGCAAGAGGTGCCTGAGAGAGGAGCTCGGTTGTCTCTTTCTATGTCTTCCATTCTCCCTTTGCTGAAGAGCGGCATTGAAGGCTCGGTTCAGGCTTCGGGCCACGGAGAAGCTAGAAAGCATGCCAAGTTAGAGAGCCGCGTGCCTCACTCAAGACTCGCTCTGTACCCAGCAGTGATGGCTCCCACTCCTTCACAGCGCAGGCTTTGTACCAAGGGATCAAATCTCTGCCAGTGCAGCTACAGACCTGAAAGAAAAATGGGGTCACAAATATAGGCCAATTGCCCGTGCATCACGGAACAGGAAATCTTGCAGAACGGCCTTTTTCTTTTTCATTTGCTCATCTCCCAGTGTGGTTTGCTCTTGCGGTCTTTCAATTTAAGAAAAAGGATGCATCCTGGCTCACACTGTTGTATTACAATGTTCTTACCAATTACCAAGGATGTGTCGGTCATGGGAGGCGAACAAGACTGTCCAGTTGTGTGGTCCTTTGCGATAAATAGCATCTATACCTTTTCTTGTCACTACTGCGCTTTTGCTCAGGTTGACTGCTTTTTTCTCCACAGTAGAGCTGAATTCTGTTAAGGAATCATTGAATTGATGCTTGATCCTCTCTGTGCTGCCTTGAGGGCTTGCAAAGGTGAAATGAAACAAACTTTCAACAGGGAGGAACATAAAAGAGATCGTCCAGATCAAGCAAACTTATTTGGCTGGAGCTTATTTTCTCCCTCCCTGGTTCCAACAGTACAGGGCTCCAGACGCTGAGTGGTGATAAGCTGGCCACGTAGCGAAAGACAGAGTGCTTCCCTGAGTAACAGCTGCTCCTCTCCTCCCCCAGCTTTTGTTCTTAACCTGAAGGTTTGATCTAAAACCACAGTAGTCTGTTATTTGCTATCAGCTTGGGGGATGCAGTTATTTGGAATGATTGTTAATGTGCTATGGTCATTATTTTAACAAATACGATATTTCATAGAATTTAACGCTTCAGGCCTAAAGATGTGGCAGTGCAGAAAAATCTCATACGGTGGAGAATTTGCCAGGGCTTTGGGGAAACCAGAAGTTTCATCACCCAGGTATTGCCCAGGGGGACTGTCCCCATCGTGCGTTCTGGCTGGGAAGGGACAGTGACTGTGCCGTGCACAGGGTTGCACCAAGGGAGGGGAATTTAATAGTGTGTTGTTAAACCTGCCCAAGTGAATAAGTGCAGGGACGCTGATGTCTCTTATGGCCTTGTGTTAACTTCTGCGGGCAGAAAACTGCATGTTTAGATAAATTTACACAAGCACAAATTTGTGTCTATTTTCAGTTAGGCACAGAAAGGAGGGATGAAGGACAGTGGAGGATCTTCTGCTGTGTATTTGGAGACTGAACAGCCAGTGGTGAGGCAGTGTGGGACCAGTGCTGACGTCCTGGTGGAGCATGGTGAGGCACGCTCGGGCTGTGTGATGCAGAGCCTGCCTCACTCTTTGGTTTGTACAGTGGTGTTAGCAAGAGACTGAGGTATTCTTCCTTTGCGCTAGTTTGATGGGTTGGGAAAAGGTAAAAACCGCTGTTCTCAGAAATGCCCTCTGCATTCATAAATCCTGAGGCCTGACAGACTGAGAACTCGGACACACTAAGCACACCATAGGTAGCCACAAGATGGTGGCTTAAAAAGTCCCTTGACTGATTGTTTCAAGCTCCTTCCCTTTGTATACGTTCTGTTTCCTCTTTGGTTTCCATTCTAACTTCCCTTGCCTCTTTTGTTGCCTTTATTCCCTTGCGCCTCTGACTCAATCCTTCTCCCTCTGTTGCTGTCCCTGCATTGCCCCTGCTCATCCCATCCCCTCCTCAGCTCCCAGTTGCACTTGGTTTCTACAGAGCGACACCGTGAACCCAACTGACGCAGCTGTGCTCCCACCAGCCACCTCTGCTCCCAGCACCAGGAGAAATTACTTTTCCCTGAACACAGTCCAAGGAAGGGCCATCTAGCCCTTATGGCACCGACCTGCATCTCCCAAAGTATGTTCAAAGGTCTTCCACAGGCTTCACGGGTGACTCTGGCTAAGCTGCTTAATGTTTCTGTGTGCCAAGTCCTCAACTGTAAAACGTGGGTGGACAGACCTGCTGCAAGCTGGTGGTTTGTCAGACCATGCAGCTCATGAAGTTCATTACCTCCCCAAGCACCACTAGTGCCCGTGTGGATTTCCTCCCATGCTGGTCCAGTCATCCTTTTCCTCTCTGACCCAGGACAATGGCCTGTCATTTCAACTCAACGACTCTCTGCTGAAAGTGGGATGGTTTGCAGCTGTCCCACTGGTTCAGCCTGGGATGGGTCTGAGGAGATAGCAACGCTATCAGAAGGAAACTGCTCAGAAGGAAACGAAACCCACCCTGATGACGATTCTAGCCTTTAGAGCAATTTGGAGAGGAGAACGAGAGAGACAAGCTCTTGATCGGCATAAAGATGGTTCAACATACTTCTGTATGTGGGGGGGAGGCCTGACTAATATATCTACTGGTCTTCTCAGGGTCCTGGAAGAAAACCCTTGAATTGCCTTCAGTTCTAGCAGAAAATTTGATTTCCCCCTAAGAACACTACGTAATTCCTGAAGAGTTCAGCAGTGGAGGCCTGCACTTTGGTTGGTACATTGAAGCTGTTGTGGGGCAGATGACGACACAGGAACTGGGCAGACTGAGAGGTTAAACGTTCAGGAGGGCTGCTAAGCAGAGCTGGGCACTCCAGAGACGTGCTTAGAAGTCCTAGTGCAGGGGCAGTGCTTCAGACTCTAGTCTGAAGTTCAAAGCATTTGGGTGGGATAGGGACAGAAGAGATCCACCTTGAGAGAGCAGGCTGGCAGCTATCCCAGGAAGAAGCTGCTGTGTACAAGAGCTTCAAAGCCGCAACCTGAGTTGAATGCTAAGGTACTCTAACACAGACTGAAAATCACTCTGGGCCTTGCAGGACAGCAGAAAGAGAGAAGAGGAAGATGTGTAGCGCAGGATGTTACCACCTCAGATGTAAGAAGATAAAGCTGTAGGTAGTGAGCAATCTCTGCATTTATGACTATTAAAAGAGATAAGTGTGATTCTAGTCTTTTCCAAAGACTAGAATAATGAGATTTCAACTTCATCAAAAATTGTCGGAGCACCCTTAGTACATGGCTTATAGGAAACAGAACTCTCTCAAAGCTTCCTTCTTCTCTATTCAAATAGCAGCTTTGTATTTAACATATGATTAGAGGGGACCTTTTCAGAATAAAACCTTGTGCTGCCTTCAGTGAGGGGGCATCTTCCACAGTAGGAGCTCAAAATAACTTTTAACCACACATCTCCTGTTGCTTCTAAAAGTCTTTCAGTCTAACATTCTGTCTTGCCTTTTACAGTCTTTGTTGCACTCAGCTGTGACGGAAAATTATTGTAAACAAAAGTTACTTCAAAGTCAGAAAAAATCCTCCACAGAGAACTGCAAAAATACTAGCTTTTCCCACACGCCATTTGTCTCAGGCTGGAATGGCCTCACACTTACCCTCCATTTCGCTTAACCAGGTGGGATCTACATTAACGCTTGAGGGCTTCTCTCCAGCTGTTAGCATGGCCTCCTCCGCACCCTTCACAGGCTGGGTAGCACATCTGGCAGGGTAGGTTCTGAAGTTCAGCCTTTCCCGTACCTACCACCACCTTGCACTGAGAAGTTTCTACCTACGTACTGAAACTTCACAGGTGGTTCAGATGATGAGGAACCCACAAGGAGATAAGTTAGCATTGCAATACCATACCATAACAAGAAATTTTTCTTTGAGTCATTAATCCTGACATTGGTTACAGTTCTGTAGAGCTGGGGGAACTTCTAAATTCTGACACGTAGCTCATAGTTATCAGGCAGTAGCATCTCAGTAATAGAGGACACGAATCTAGTAATTACAGTGTAGCTCCTTTCATAGTTACCCTTCAGAAATACCATTAAGTGAGGCATCACAGTGCAAACTCTCTGGTGTATTTGTTTGGATTAAGTTTTTTAAGTGGCCCCACATCATCACTTCAGGACTTCCAGGAACCTTCTGGCTGAGCTCAGCTGGTCAGAGTCCACCCCTTTCTCTGCCACAGGTGAGGCATGGTGTTTATGATACAAAATTACTGGGGAAATTGCAGCAAAATTTTTGTAAATTTGAGAAGTCAAGGAACAGATTACACAAACGTCACGTAACTAACATTGCTTTGAGAAACCAATTACAGTTTTGGATTCTGGTTTTGTATATTTGATATTAAAAGGTAGTCTGGTAAATGTTTCTTGTGGTGTGTGCCTTGAGAGTTAGGGCACTTAGTCCTGGCGCTCGGGACTGAACAGGGAGCAGATGTGCTTGAGACGAATGGACAAAAGGCAGCATCTCTGCCTTGACAACTGCTAGCAGATAGAAGGAAATGACTGGGCCAGGTCTCATTTCAGCATTTCAGCTAGCAATAGTCAGAGGTATTTTGGGAGAAACTGGGCTTCAAAATAGGAAAAGGAGTATTGTGCCTGTGAAGTAGAGAAAGAACAAGACTGCTGGCCCAAATATTCCCAGTTGAGGTGTGATCCTGACTCCAAACACAGTGTGCCAGTGCCTAGGTGGTGATTCCTGGGATAGACGCTGAAGCTTCAGTGTAGTGACAGCCCACTGGGGATGAGTGACGGACCAGTGCAAATTTAGATGTCTGCCAAGCCTGGTCAACAAAGTGTGAGGAAGCTGCAGTGAAGCAGGAAGTGGTTAATACTAGCACACTTTCACAAAACTCAATGGTGGAGGCAACCAAAGCATCCTGGGGATGAGGGAGCATGGGCAGCTATCAGTTGCCTGTTTTCTCAAGCGTCTTCTCACAGACACCCATGCTCTTCCCCTTTAGAACATATCTGTGCTGCACAACACAATAAGATGAAGAAATGAGTAAGGTGCCCGGGCGGGCATCAAAACCAGTCTAACTTGGAGCAAGACAAATGGATCCTTTGGGGGCTGTACTGCATATGGCACTTGAGCTATCTGGCATAGATTTGCACTGGGTAAGGACGATATACTGAGAGACCTGTTAAAAAGTCTTGGAATTCTTGCAGATGGAGAAGTTTCCTTGCCAAGGCCAAGAGCCGTAACCAAGTTTCTGGTTTTCTAGCTCCAAGTTCAAATCAATGCATGCCTACATAAATGAATCTGGCCCTTTGTGCTACCGGTGCCACCTGGCAAGAGAGTTGTACCTGGATATCTGGGCTAATCATCTACTCTTCTTCACTATCCAGCATGTTGCCCTATAGTATCATTTCAGTAGATGTAGCTGTGCTACATGGTTCTCCAACATACCTGCCTCGCTGACTTATCAGGTGCCTGTTTTAGTACGGCCCAGATTATATTTATGGAAACAAACCCGTCATCTCTCAGGAATGGGAGGTAAGAGCATGCTTGCAGTCTCTGTGCAGCACAGAATTAATGAAAAGCAATTGCTGGTCCTGTGAGGAAACAATCAGTAATGGTTCCTTTTTTTTTTTTCTTTTTTCTTTTTTTTTTACCACCTCTATAATCACAGTGGAAAAATCAATTTTATCAAAGCACTAACCACCTGCAAGTGACTGCTTGCATGAAGACCTAGAGATGAAATGATAGCAGCGGTTGCCCACTCTTAGAAGGGAAGTGACAAGGTGAACAATCAGCTGCAATATGAATTCAGAGAGCTGTGTTAGCTGTTCACAGCAGAGGATCCTCTGCCAGCAACTGCTCTCCCTGCCATCTGCCTGGCACAGCACCCCAAAGTGCATTTACTTTCCCCCCTAAACCACATGGAAATTCACGGGTATGCGCAAGTCTCGAAAGAGACCGAGGTACCTAGCTTCTGTTGACTGCAGTAAGACTTGAGTGCCCAAATCTTTAAAGGTTATTAAAAGTAGAATGATTTAAATGTGCTTGATTAACTCACTGATCCACATCTGACCACATCTGTGATTACGACGCAGCTTCCTTCCTACATCAGTCTGCACAAGTGGCACCTCAGTGGTGACTGTTTAGGAACGGTAATTCCTGTTGTGCAGAAAAGACCTGGAGGGAGATTTTCCTCCTTGCAGAGCAATCTCTTGTGGGAATTTTTCACTGGGTTGCCTGTCCTGGTTTGGGATAAAACAGAGTTAAATTTCTGTTCAGAAATTTTACTTTTCAGCTAAGTCTCTTCTAACTAACTGAACTTTCTGAAGTTAACAGCGGATTTTTCAGACAGTAGTTCGCTTACAGAATGCTAAGACCCAGTGTTTATATTTCACACCAAGGAATGGTATGCAGAGAGACTCCTGCTTATACTTAATGCTATAACAGCCAAGGTCAGTTAACTTTGTTATTTGCCCCATTGGAGGGTCAGAAGCAGAAAAGAGTAGCGGGGTTGCAACTACGGGGAGGAGCAGACAGGACAGGTGACCCAAACCTGACCAACAGGGCATTCCATCCCATCTGCGTCATGCTCAGTATAAGAGCTGAGGGATCAGAGGGTCAGCCCTCTTTCTTCAACGGCTGACGTCTGAGGAGGACTTTGTCTCTTCCTCTGCCTTTGATCCCGATCTGTGTCTTCTTGGATCCGGTTCCTGAGTTCAGCTCCCGTCCACCGCTGAGTCCCGTCTGGGCCTTTCCCAGTGCCTGCCAGTGATGTGATCGTCATCCTGGGAGCTTGATACTGGTTTTGTATATATTGTATATATTGTATATATTTCATTATTTTATTTTTTTATATTATTGTAGTTTTGTTTTATTATATTATCATTAATACTTTTGTCATTTAATATTATTATTTTATTATTAATAATATCTTATTAAAGTAGTTTCTTTTAAAACTCATAAGTCTCTTACTCTCTCATCCTTCTGTCCCTGAAGGGAGAGGTTGAGGAGAGCATCTGTCATTTGCTTCAGTGGCCAGTCCAGCCCAAACTGCGATGGATTTATAGGCGCCCAATGTGATCCTGACCAGGCTCTGACAGGTTGCCTGAATAGTTCAAATTACAGCTTGCTCATTTGAGAGAGTATTGGATTTTTTCTATGAGAGTCTTAAGGGCTTGGAAATGAAAAAAGACAGCTCACATCATGTCATTCATAAGNTATATATTTCATTATTTTATTTTTTTATATTATTGTAGTTTTGTTTTATTATATTATCATTAATACTTTTGTCATTTAATATTATTATTTTATTATTAATAATATCTTATTAAAGTAGTTTCTTTTAAAACTCATAAGTCTCTTACTCTCTCATCCTTCTGTCCCTGAAGGGAGAGGTTGAGGAGAGCATCTGTCATTTGCTTCAGTGGCCAGTCCAGCCCAAACTGCGATGGATTTATAGGCGCCCAATGTGATCCTGACCAGGCTCTGACAGGTTGCCTGAATAGTTCAAATTACAGCTTGCTCATTTGAGAGAGTATTGGATTTTTTCTATGAGAGTCTTAAGGGCTTGGAAATGAAAAAAGACAGCTCACATCATGTCATTCATAAGCAAAATGTTGTATCATGCCTTTAGATGGCTTTGTTTAAAGTTAGTTGATGCAATGCTGCTTAACCTGCCGACTGTGTTGTATAGTTTATTTGTTCTTTGTGTTTCTACGTGGTGGTTTAAATGTGCTATCCTGCTGTGGTTTTTGATGCAGATCTATAATATGATAAATTGGATAATGGTTTTACCTGCATATCTCGGGTATCATGTAATGGATTCTATTGCTACTTACACTTTCGGTTTTACCTTGGGAAAGTTTACTTTTCCCTTTAATGCCAAATTGACACTACCAGAGCTAGGGGATTTTATTACTTTCCCAACATTGTGATTTTATTGTTGATTATCCTGAATGTGTTGCAAGTGTGGTTTTATATTAAACTTTACTGCAGGAGTAGGTGTATGACATACACAGCTGCTACTCAAATACCACGAGCTACTCCGCAGCCTGTACTGGCACAAGCCACTCCAGCCTTGACAATGACCACTGCCACTATTCAACTAGTGACCACCATCACTACTCCAGCGGCTCCAACAAGTACTGCCGCTACACAAACTCCAACAGAATCAGTACATGTTGCCCTGGTGACCAGGAAGCAGAAAAGAAGGTCAGCTTGTTCCCCTGCCCCTTACAACAAAGATCAGCTTAAACCAGACAACATGGGAGAGAGTTCTTCTGATGAAGATCCAGGAGAGGGTCCTTCTAAAGCCGACAAAGGAAAGGGCAGATCAGGGAGACAGTCCTTCTCAGGCAGCGTCAATGCAGTAGGAAGAATTGGACACGGAGGTAATCATTAAACCCTCCTCTATGAAGGACTTGCGAAATATGAGAAAGGACTTTAGCCGTCGTGAAGGTGAGACACTTATCTCCTGGTTGCTCAGGTGCTGGGGTAATGGGGCCAATACCACAGACTTTGGAGTAGAGAAGCTAGGCAGTTAGGAAAGCTGGCCAGAGGTGGAGGTATCAATAAAGCAATTGGGAGAAAGTCAAACACTCTGGAGGTGTCTCATGTCAGCTGTGAAGGGCAGGTATCCCTTTAAGGGTGATATCAAATCTGAGCCATCTGAGCAAATGGACCACCATGGAGAAAGGTATTTATTAAGTACCTGAGAGAACTGGCTGTGCGAGAGGTGATTTATGGTGACTGGCAAGTGAATGTAGACCGTGATGAAATGCCATGCAAATCATCAATGCTGTGTAAGTTTGTGCAGAGCGCACCATCAATGTATTCCCACACATTGTCAACAATGGTCTGGGGAGCATCTGATGGCAATGCACCAAGTGTAAATGAAGTGTCTAACAGAGTACGACAGTATGGAGACAGTCTTTCTCATCCCTTCACTGGGGCAGCTGTGGAAAAACTGTCTGAGAAAACCAAGAAAATGGATGAGCAAAATGAGAAAATGATTGAGAAAATGGCTAAGAAAAATGTGAAACTGTTTGATAAGACATTTGAGAAACTGTTTGATAAGTCGTTTGAGAAACTGTTTGATAAACTGTCCAAGACGGAGGAAAGATCCCTCTCTTCCCCTGCATGGATCCATATTGCAGCCATTAGGAGAAGACAACCTCTTACACGACCAGCTCATGAGAAACAGAACACGCTATGAGATATCCTGTGGTTTTGCCTCTGTGACTATGGAGAGGACATGAGGAAGTGGAACAGACGACCTACCTTGGCCGTACAGGCACAAGTACATGAGTTGCAAGGTAAAACAGAGAGAAGAAAGAATTTTTCTAGGAGGATGGCTGCTCCGGTCTACAGTGAGCGATTTTCTGGTCCAGTGTGCGCAGCTCCTCCTGGTGCCCTGATTACCAGTACTGGGCTGTTCAAGGGTAAAGTTCCTTCTACTCATCATGCCACCAATGCTACCTGAAGTAAGTGGGTTGCATCAATCACATAGCGAGCTCGAATAGGAAACTCCAGTCATCCAGGAATCGTAGAAGTGATCACAAACCGGCCCAAAGGCAAAGACTTCAGAATGCCACCAGAAGAGGTGGTGACATGTGCTGAAGAAGACACACTGTAGAACGGACTCTCAGATAATGAGAAACAGTGTGCTCTGTTCACTGATGGATCTTGTCATATTGTAGGAAAGCATCAAAGGTGGAAAGCTGCTGTATGGAGTCCTACACGATGAGTCACAGAAGCGGCTGAAGGAGAAGGTGAATCGAGTCAACTTGCAGAGGTAAAAGCTATGCAGCTGGCTTTAGACACTGCTGAATGAGAAAAGTGGCCAATACTCTCTACTGACTCATGGATGGTGGCAAATGCTCTGTGGGGATGGTTAAACCCGTGGAAGCAGAGAAACTGGCAGCGCAGAGGTAAACCCATCTGGGCTGCTAAATTGTGGCAAGGTATTGCTGACTGTCTAGGGAGTCTAGTCATAAAGGTTTGTCATGTAGATGTCCACATACCCATGAGTCGGGCCACTGAGGAACATCAACAAGTGGGTCAGGCTTCTAAGATTTTACAGACATATTTGGACCAGGAACATAAAGGTGGACTATTTTTACCTTGGTGGGCCCGTGACACATCAGGTCATTAAGGAAGGGATGCAACATATAAATGGGCTTGTGACTGAGGGGTGGATTTAACCATGGATGCTATTGCGCAGGTTATCTATGACTGTGAAACGTGATGAAATCAAGCAACTAAATGATTAAAACTTTTGTAGTATGGGGGCAATGGCTGAATATAAGTATGGTAAAGCCTGACAAATTGACTATATCACACTCCATTAAATCCACTAGGGTAAGCGCAATGTGCTTATAGTGCTGGAAGCAAGCACCGGATGGTTAGAAACCTATGCCATGCCCCTTGCCGCCACCCAGAACACTATAGTGGGCCTTGAAAAGCAAGCCTTGTGGCAACATTGCCCTCCAGAAAGAACTGAGTCAGACAATGGGACTCATTTTAAAAACAATCTGTTTTTAAAGTAATAAAGTTTTATAAGTAATCAGGCCAAAGAACATGTAATTGAATGAAATATCATATCCCCTATCATGCACCAAATTCTGGCAAAATCGAACAATATAATGGACTATTAAAAACTACCCTGAAAGCAATGCAGGGTGGAACTTTTAAAAATTGGGACAAGCATTTAGCACAAGCTACCTGGTTACTTAACACTGGGAGATCCTTCAGTCAAGCTCATCCTACTCAATCAGACATTTTACATATTGTAGAAGGGGATAAAGTCCCTGTGGTGCATGAAAAGAATATGTTGGGGAAAACTGCTTGGGTTTTTCCTACTTTGGGCAAAGGCAAACCCATTCATGGGACTGCTTTTGCTCAAGGACCTGGATGTACTTGGTGGGTGATGCAGAAGAATGGAGAAGTTCAATGTGTAACTCAAGGAAATTTAACCCTGGGCGAGAATACTCAATTTTGAGCAGTATGATGTTAATTTTTAAATAATACTAACAGTCTTCAATAAGTGTTTTTCAGGATAACGTAATGGTGATGAAACCTGAGCTAGCTGCACCAAGTGGCGTCCAGCAGTCTTTGAGGTGGACATGCTACCTGTGGGCATGAACCACGATGAATTTCATACTATCTTTGCTGCCCTCAGAGTCTGCTATGATAGAAGAAATCCTGCAATTATGAACTAAATGAACTTAACGAGCTTTTGTTTATAAAGATAAATCATAAATTAGTGATCTGTATATGTATGTGTGTGTTTATATATTTGAAGATTAAAAAAATAATAGTGTTCTGAGCATGGCACAAATGGTAAGGAATAAGGGGTTGCCTGTTCTGTTTCGAGGTAAAACAGAACTAACATTCTGTTCAGAAATTTTACTTTTCAGCTAAGTCTCTTCTTACAAACTGAACTCTCTGAAATGAGCAGCGTATTTTTCAGACAGTAGTTCAGTTCCAGAATGCTAAGACCCAGTGTTTATATTTCACACCAAGGAATGCTATGCAGAGACACTCCTGCTTATACTTAATGCTATAACAGCCAAGGTCAGTTAACTTTGTTATTTGCCCCATTGGAGGGTGAGTGTAGCAGGCTTGAACTTACGGGGAGGAGCAGACAGGACAGGTGACCCAAACCTGACCAACAGGGCATTCCATCCCATCTGCGTCATGCTCAGTATAAGAGCTGAGGGATCAGAGGGTCAGCCCTCTTTCTTCAACGGCTGACGTCTGAGGAGGACTTTGTCTCTTCCTCTGCCTTTGATCCCGATCTGTGTCTTCTTGGATCCGGTTCCTGAGTTCAGCTCCCGTCCACCGCTGAGTCCCGTCTGGGCCTTTCCCAGTGCCTGCCAGTGATGTGATCGTCCTCCTGGAAGCTTGATACTGGTTTTGTATGTATCGTATATATTTAATTATATTATTTTTAGATATTATTATATTTTCATTATGTTATTATTAATATTTCATTAAAGTAGTTTGTTTTTTCTAAAACTCATAAGTCTCTTACTCTCTCATCCTTCTCTCCCTGAATGGAGAGGTTGGGGAGAGCATCTGTTGTTCATTTCAGTGGCCAGTCTGGCCCAAATCATGACATTGCCTCAGGTCATTGATGTGGTTAGTGGTTACAGCCTGCCCTGTGGTGTAGAAGTAAAATGGGGGAGTCATTGTCTCATTGAAGTGGCCAGCCAACCCCTCCAATATGTCTTTACGATCGGGAAAATCACAGTCCATGAGCTGAAACGCACACGCTGCATCTTGGTCCACGCAGGAGGTAAGAAATCTTTGACCTGTATCCAGACAACGCAGGGACTGTATATTGTGCGGACACAATTTCAAATTTCATTCTTCCACTTCAACATTTGTGGTTTTAGGTGGGAGCCAGGATCCCAGAAGCCTTGCAAATTCCACACTAAACAACCAATTGCATCATTAGTTATATAAGCACCTGTGAAACACTGTCTTTCAGCTCTCAGTCAGGCCATGAAGGCCACTGCTGTGGAAAGAGAGGTGGCTGGGGCGTTCCGTGGTGTGGGTCTTTTGTAAAAACAGTCATATAAAGAAACTACAACTCTAAAAAGAAATCAGGTCAATAAATTCAACACACTCAGGTTGAAATGTCAGTGCTTGGGAGTATAGACTGATGACAGGCTTTGAGAAACTACTTTGGTAGTTATTTCAATGAGACACGAAACAGAGAGTGAGTGACTGAGAGCAAGAAAAAAAAAAAACGTTACCACAACAGGTATGGTCTGACTACAGCATCAAAACCATAGAAATTATGTCAGTGACTGCATATTTAACTCTGTTTGTCTCTTTGCCTTGTGTTTGCAGCATTTCTGATATGGAAACTCACTTTTCCTCTACAGCTTAATGTAAACTAGTCATACATTGGCAGGCAATTCAGCAGAACTTTCTTGTAGGGGACCATTTACTTCAGAAGGCAGCAGTTATTTGGAACTACTTTGCAATATTTTGTCTTATTTGTAGTGATACATTTAATTAAAAAAAAAAAAAATAGATCCACTTTAAGCCTTTCAGTGTAGCTGCTGTGTTAAGCTTGGTGTCATAATGATGGATTCTGTAAGTATTGCAGTAACATGGGCTTGGTTTCATGGATGCATTGGCCCAGATGGGATCAAAGAATGTTAGAATAGCTACTTCTGATATACAAATCTTCACTGGGCAGGGGAAATACAGGAATGAAGCCACTTGCCCCCTCCACGGCCTCAGGAAGGACATCTACAATGAAAGTAACCCCTTCCCACTGAGGAAAAGAAAACATCTGGGTGGTGCGCAGCTGTGTGCAAAGCATTGCGCAGGTGGTGGAGAATAAGGGACTGTGACTCATGTTATACCTTTTTCCTTGGGATTTCAGGAACAAACACATATTTTATGGTCCATATAACAGGTTCTTGCGTGCAGAGAAGGTAGATAAGTGAGATTATGAGCGCCTGGCATCTTCTTTCAGTTGCCCTTTGCCAATACAAGTGTGATATCACTTTGTTCATCCCTGTAAAGCTTCATTTCTTCTGGCATAACCTTGGGAGATGCTTTCACCAGCAATGGTTCTTAAATCTCTTTAAGATAAGCAGCTGAAGGGCAATAGTAGGAAACAGACCAAATACAACATAATTCAGCTAAAAGTTCTTAAACTCAAGGAGTATAACTGATAGGAAATTCTCTGCTCAAGTTGTTTCTTAGTGGAAAAAAGCATGATTTCAATAAACCGGATTTTTCCTTCAGAATGCCTTTAGCTATCCCAGAAATATTTTGATGAAAAAATTGAAACGTGTTAATTGGAAAATGCTAGCTTAATGTCTCATGGGAGTTGTTGTTCCTTATGAATTCCAATCCTTTTCCTGTCTAGGCTTTTGTGAGACTTTAGACCATGGAATGGCATTGCTTATTGCCTACTCTCTCTATCCAAAGCTAGGAAATGTAGTCTGATTGGCAAGTTCAGACTACAAAAGAGAATAAAAGCATAAATAACCATATAACAACTCACCTCTGCATCTTGGTGCTTTTTCTAAACTGGCATTTTTGCTATAAAAACTTCCACCAAAAATCCAACAATTTTTTGTTTAAAACTTTTGTTTCCATCAACATTTTCTCCAAGAAAATAAAATATTTTTAACCAGCTTTTCCGAAGCCAGGGATTATCAATGTGAGGATACACTTACTGCTCTTTATGCTTCTTTCTGGAAGCCAGGCCAGCTGGGAGATTGGCTAGTTCTAAGAAGTGATGCTGCAGTGAAGCAGAGGAGTGCTCTGAGTATGACTGTGCTCCTCCTTCAGAAATTCTACGTTCAGTCTGAGAAGAAATCACCTCTGAATCTTTAACATTTTCACATGACCCGAAAACTGTTTCCCATCAATTTTTGTTAGTCTCCCTCCATTTTCAGATTAAATAGTGCACGCACTGGTGGAAGAAAACGGATGGATTCTGAGGTTTTACAAATGCAATCATGTGTCTTGGGCTGGGGGTGAGAGCTAAACACTGATTATGCAGTCCCTCTCCTTCCCCAGTGCTCTGTTTACAACCCTTACCCATTTGATTTCCTGAGCCCTGTTTGATCCTGTGTCAGAAACCCTGTAGAGAGCCTTAGGAGCGCTCTGTCTTCTCTACCTGGTTTGACAGAGGCGATCAAGTAATTAAAACGTTGATGGATGCCAGTCAATGTGGGATGGGTGTCAGTGCTGGGAACGACTTATTTCAGTCCCTGACACCTCATAATGTGTGAGGAGGACTGCGTCTGACACGAGGGAGTAGACGGAATCAGGTGGGAGTGAGACTGAAAATGTGAGCAAAAAAGATCAAAGGGGAAGCAAGCGAGCGGTGCTACAAAATGTAATGATGGAGAGAAATTATGACAACAACAAGAGATGGAAATATGAGAAATTTAGAAAAGCTGAACAAAGAAATAGGGAGAACAAAACACTAACTACAGAGATACCAAAACCAGAAAAAGCATGTTTGACAGAGAGTGAAAAGGCAGAGACAAACAAAACAAAGAAAGTTTGAAAGAATTAATGAGGAAAAAGGAGGTATTGACACTATGGGATGGTAATGTTAAAAAAAAATTAAGTGGGTAATATAAACAACCTGAGTGTAAATGTATAGTTTACATTTTGTAGTCTGAAAGAATGATGGCGACACCAGGACCTCAGCTGATGTCTAGATTTTTGAATCAGATTAGACTGATCTAAGTTTAACTGAATGAACACTAAAGCAGTGTGGGGTGTGTGTGCTGCCTTTCTTTTAGAATTAAAAAACCCCAACATCCTGACTCATTCCAGAAGAAACCTGGATTCTGGAATAACTCAGATGGTGGTTTTGTTTTCCTTATCTTTCAATATTTTCTTTCCTTAATTAGTGGTGGCAGAAAACTAACATGTGGTGAGATTTGAGAAACCACAGTAACCATATTAGCTAAACGAGATTTCCTTTCAGAGCTCTAACATATGAACAAAACCTAACTACATGCGGGGGCTTCATTTGCATAACCTGCAGATTTTCAAATAGCTGTGTTAAAAAGAAAAAACTCTTTCCACTTGCCATAGTGTGAAGGTGAAGCACAAAGCGCCTGCAAGGAAGGCTGGCTGGGCTTTGTAACTGGGTCAAAAGAAAACGTGCTGAGAAGGTAAGTTGGACTAGTTACCTTGTATTAACTTTGGCATTCATCTACATGGTGAATTCTTCACCTTCTGAAAGACTGTTATTCATGCTGGATATTGAATATCTTGCAGACTAAAAGCATGAGATACATTTAAATTAGAAAACACCTGAATTCGGAACAAGATGAGCAATAATTTTTGTAATGGATAAGCAAAAATTCTGATTTATCTTTTAATTAACTATTAAAATTCTGATTTATCTTTCAATGACTCTCATTCCATGAAATAGTGTTGATAATATTTATCTGCTTCACAGGCTAATCTGTTAGTGTTCCAAAAGTAGGTTGGTGTCTAAGAGAGATGCTGGAAGCTGTTGGTAGCAGCAGTAGTGCTTGTTTGAATATAGACTACAATCATCTTGGACTTCAGTAGTGATTTGAAGTCATGTCCATTTTTGTAATACAGAGGGAGTTTCTACTTCTATTACTGATTATTTGCTGCTCACAAGACTGCCATAGGCTACGTTTGTCATTGTGTAATGAAGTTTGCTTTGCAAGACGCAGATCCATCTCTTCAGTCCCGGAGTTATGAGAAAGAAGCACTTAAAAGGCCCACAATGAAATATTGGCAAATTCCTTTGCCACCATAGAATGTGCTCCTATTCTGAATTTGCTGGTTTTAACAGGATTTGAGCTGTGTTTCAAAATGTCAGACTCCGTGAGCAGGAATCAGTGTTTTGCTTCAGACAGCGTTTAGACAGAAAGTGACTTCTCTGTAAACAAGCTCTAGGCTGCAATATATAGCTGTGTTATTACAAAAAGCATAAGCACCTCAGCTTGTCAAGAGCAAATGCACTATTCCTTGCAGCACTTGAGGGACAGGGGATTTAAAACTGAAGCTTGTATTTTCTTTCCAAGAAAGTCCAGAAAATATCTTATGAGCCTCATCTTAAGCCCAGATCAAGTTAATTGGATGATATTTGTTATTACATTTTGACATGCAAATAAGAAAGAGTTAGCAAAACAGTATAAAAATGCAGTTTAAAGAAGTTAAAGCCCCTCTTAGCAAAGATTATAAGGGTGGCCTGAAAACTTGTGAAGTTTTAATGATGGAAATTGTTATGAATTATGAAATAAATAATATAGTGAAAAGCACTTCACTATTGCGATTAAGGATGTCTCAAAAGATTCACAAGGTCTGGGCACCTTGCCAAACATCTTAAAGTAGAAAACCAAAATACCATGCAGTTGTTTATCACCATCTCCCACACCGTTGCTCATGCACCCTCCCCGCTCACACCCCTGCTCTGTGCTGCCCTCTCACATTGACCAACAGCTCGGCTCCCCTCGCTCATCTTCATAGGCCAATTAAAACATAGGTGTCCTTCAGCAACTGCTGCGAGTCACTAAATCTGGACTGCTTCAGACAGTTAAGATGCATCACTGAGCATGGTGGCTGCTAAGAATACAAGAAATGTCCCACAGACCGAAGGTCCATTCAATCCCATGTCCTGCTTCTGAAGATGTCCAGATGCAGACACTTGGGGAGAAGAACATCTGCTTCATGACTTGTTCTTTGATATCCTTGCAGCTTTCAGGAATATGCCTTTTGACCATTGCTGCACCCTGGTCCTCTAACTACAGCTGCTAGTTTGATTTATCAATAGAAATTTAAAATGGAGATAATATTAGTTATCTGGTACAATTGTTTCTCTTGGCCTTCTATCTTTACCTCTTGTCCCTGCACTGAAAGTCACACATCTTCTTTCTTCCATGTAACTGGACTTTACCAAACTGTATTTCAAATGCTCATCTACTTTATGGATTTAATCATAACCTTCCTCAGAGCTGTGATGACAGGGAATGGTTTAGTCCACACAGCAATAAGGAGGCCAAATAAATCTTACAGTGGGCCTATTAAAGCTATTTGAGTCACAATTCATACAGATTTCACACTTTTTTTGCTTTGTATGCATCAAACAGTGAAGATTGCTTTTCCTCAGTAGCAACCAAAACATGCATGCGCAGTGTCCACGTATGCACACACACCTACGTAAAAATGAGGCTCGCATTTCAGGGATTTTAAGTATATCTGTGTTGTTCTATGCAAATCTGTTGGGACTTTGTCAAAGCTGGAGTCAAGGCCTTGGTCCTATGAAAATCAGCCATCGAGAAAATGAAATGTGCGTGCTTGAAAGATTACGAACCATTAGGACATGATGCTGTAAGTCTACCAAGCTACGTTTTGACACTATGCAGTGCTTTTGTTTCTTTCACTGGGTATGGTTAGTGGAAAGCAGCACCACACTTAAGCTGCCAGGGAGACACTGCTATTGTGATATGCTCGGTCTTGAAAAAAAGATGAGCGTGACATTTATCATCTTGCATCGCTTTAGGTCCAGCATTCTGTTAATTTGACCATGTCTTACAAGGCTGCCTGTATTATGCCATCCGGTGTCTCTAATGAGATCACAGGCTGCAACTGAATGTTCGCAGGCACCATTTCTAAAATAAAAAAGAAGTCTGAAGGGTTTTTTTTACTAGCTTTTGTTTTTCCTGCTAATGCAAACATCTAAGTTGTCATGAGAAACTAAGATCTGGAAGAGAAACATTTATAGCTTTTAAAATTCAGGAATCATAAAATGAAATATGTTCGTGTCTAGTTCCAAGTAACTTTAACAACAGACCTGGCCAGCACACACACGAACAGCAGATGTTTGTGCCAAACTGGCAAACACTATTGCATTTTCCTTCTTTACCTGAGCATTTGCCAATTTAATGTTAGCAGTTCAGGCAAAACATTTGAAAAACGTGCATCTTGACATATGCCAGATTATTACTTTTTCGTCAGAAAAAAGATATTATTCAATTTATTAATTAACACTTGTCTCAGGTTTGCAGTTCTACTGTAAGTGATCTTGTTTAAATGTTCAATGATTAAACTGGTGATGTCCATGACATTAAGTGCACCCTTCACAAAAATAAGCCATCATTCAGGATGTGTTCTGAGCACAGTGACAATTAACACCCTACTTTTTATGATTTTAATGCTAGCTTGACTATTTAAAAACTAGTATCATTACATAGCTGGACGAGTTAGTAAATGACTTGCCTCCAGCTTGCATGTTTCCAGCACAGATAAGGTTAAATATTTTCCTTTACGTAAAAAAGCAGGTTATTGTTGTTGCTTCTCAGGAGGAAGTGGTGATTATTTAAATTTAACTCTGTATCTTTAACTAATGCTGTTATTTCTTGGTTTTCGAATTAAAGTGTACTCCTGTTGAAACTGACGGTAAATGTGTTTGAGGTAGCCACAAAAGAATGTAACAGAGCCGCACATCCTCTTTCACCTTATCTTCAGACAATTTTCAAATCGGTAAGTACTAACATAAAATAGGTAATCTATAATGTATGTATGTGTGATGAATGTATTAAACCAAATATGTAAGTAGGAGTGTACTTACATTGGTGGGCAATACTTAAAAAATACTTATTGATTCCATCCAAGTACTGAGGATTTTTTTCCTTATAGATATCTGTCTTGAGGTCTTTCTGTATCCATTGTCTTTTGCTTGTATAACTCAAATAATGTATTTGTATTTAAGACTGTAGTTTAGTCTTACTTTTGAGTACTCACATATTGTTTTCATAGTGAAAAGAAATATGATACATTAGATAAAGTGGAAAAATAGCAAGCTAAAAAATGCAAGGCATATATGTTTATTATTCAGAACATAAGTACGTTTGTGTGCACATGCATAGATGTGCACATATGTAGTATATAAACAATGTTAGAACACGTACCCACACCCTTATGTATGTGGAAATTTAGTTTTTATAATTACCAGATGCATTAATGCTAAATAAATCCGTAAATATGCATATTATAATTTATAAAGTTGCCTATTGAAAGACTGTTGGAAAGATTTAAATTGAAAAGAAAATTGTGTTTATAGGAGTTCTGATTCAACTTCCTTTGCAGCAAATGTATCTTCTTAATAACTTCAGTAAATGTTGTTTCAAATTCAGAGAAGGAAATCAGCTCAAGAGATTTAAATCAGGTCCTAAATCTGATCTCTGCAATTCTGGTTTCAGTTTGAGTCCTTCTCTATTACTCTCATACAAACCATCCTCAAGAAGCTTTTGCCAGACAGTGGAAGATATTTTCCAAATAAATGTGCGACTGGTGGTGCCTTCGTGAATTCCTGCAGCATCCGGGAGAGTATGCAGCTCTCCCATGATGAGTAGTTGTTGTTCCCTATGGGCTTTCTGCTGAGATCTGAGGACTAGACAGCCCTTCTTCAGTGCTAATCTGAAGAGATGTCCTTTCTTAGCCCTGCTTACAGGCTGTAGGAAACACTCATGCTCCCTTTCTTCTAAATGCCTTCACCCAGCCTTCTTCCTTCTACATGTCCTATACGAATGTTTGAGAGTGGCTTTGGCTAAGTGGAATGAAGAGTGACTGCTTTGTAGAGAACACATGCTGTCAGGCTCTCTTTGTGTATTTTAACCATGTATGTCCTAGAAAGGTATGAATGACAGATACCTAGGAAGGCATTTTTCTTGCAACAATAAAATAACAGTTTCTGAAATAATAACCTCGATAGGTACCCCTTTAGTGCTATCTAACTGAAGAGTTTCTGTATTGCAGCCAGAGGCAAAGGGTAACAGAAACACCAAGCAAGGGCATGCGTGTCTGGCTGGCTGGGGTCAGAGGAGGGTAAAGCAGCAGGTGGTTTCTCAAAGATGTGCTAGGGGACTACAACCCCAGGTGAGCTGTACAACTTACCTGCCTGCCTTATACATCTTTGCACTTCTGAGAGACACTTTAAATTGTTTAAAGCTTGCTTCAGAAGGTGATCAAGTGCTTTCAGGCTGTCACATTCTTGCAGCTTCTTAAAACAGCTTTAAAAAGTCAGCAGAGGAAGCTGGAGAGGTGGTTAAAGATTTGTTTAAAGGGCAGAAAAGCTAGAGAAGCTGTGATGCTTAATCAACACCATCTATTATGGGTCTTTACCCATCTGCAGCCCTCTGTCATGAGCCAGCCTACCCACATGAGTCACAGAAAGTCTCATCCTCATTATGCTTTTGGAGAGTGTTCTGTCCTTTCCCTCCCCCAACTTCCCAGTTATATCTGGACTGCATCTGCCCCACTTTTACAGATTATCTGTCTCTCTTTCTTTTTCAAAATTCAGGTAATTCCCAAACAGGAAGGATTTGTTTGTCTAGACTTAAAGTTGACCCACGCACAGCTCAACTAACAAAAAGCAGAGAAACTCGACGACGCTGCCATTCGCAGCCTTAGCAAATATGGGACCTGATGTTGTCCAGTCCCTGCAATTACTGCATTGCTGGTATGTGCTGTCCTCACAGAGCAGCTAATGGAAAGGAGGACTGAACTCATGTAGGGGAATGCCGAGGAACTCAATCTCCTGCCCATGGGTTCCTGAGTGAGGTTAAACAAGTAATTTCAGCTCAGCTTTGCGCATGTGGCCACCAATGGCATGTTCCCCATTTTATCTGTCTGTGACTTTAGACCCTGTGGTCTGATTTGCAGAAGTCTGAGCCTGGCTGCAACCAGAGTCAATGGACTGAATCCTTTACATAACTGAAGTCCTTCATAATGCTAAGCACTCTTAAAAGTCAGAGGGGGACTGGTGTCTCAAACTGAACATCTCGAGTGGATACTTACTGTAATGACTCAGTGTTTAGGTTCCTTCCCTGTAAAATAAAGATAATAATACCTCTTCCCCACAGGATGTTGTGCAAATTAATTAATTACCATTTGTAAAATACTTCGGCATCCCAGTGATAAAGAAAGTAAATTATTTTCATAGAGTGCAGTCTATAAGACAAAACAACACTAGTGCTCAGTCTGTTCATATTTTGTGTAATACCCTTTACCTTATAAGAAGCAATTATCCTGTCACTCTTTACCTCAGCAGTGTAATAAAAGAGGGTGTTTTTTAAAAATGGGTGTTTAAAAACATGTGGTGTTAAACGTGCTGAGACACACTCATAAAATGCCAGAGTAAAAAACAAAAAAAAAGAAAATTAAAGTGCTATATTACTGTTATGGAGTATACCAAGGTACTGTTAGTTACTTGTTTCATATTGCCCTCAACACACTGATTACCATTGTCATTCAGAATTTCTGAAAGTAAAATTTAATTTACTGTAATTTCTTGTGGTGCAAAGTCAATGTGAAGTAAGTCACATATTCTCATATAGCGTTTATTAGTTCTACGAATAAACATTCCATATGTAAGATTGTGTTCTTAATGATACTGATACAAACCTTCCACTTACCACAACTGCACGTTGCGCTGCAGAGATGTGTGGCTTGTTGAGATGCTCCTGTGTATTGCTGATGTAGTTGAAGTGATGAGATTCTTCTTTAAATAAATGTTTTATTTCCAACTGTGGTTTTCTACTTGCTCATATTCCTTGTGCTGGTTCCCCAATCCAATCTACTTTATTTTTGTTTCAGAAATCCTTGAGAAAGTATTTTGAAGTTCTCAACATATTTTTCTTTCTGAGAAGTGTACTGCCAAAATGAATTTTGTAAGTACTTAATTGATAAACTATCTTAGTACATCAATAAAGCAATGAATCTGGAAGTCCCAGCTCTTTCGAGCTGCTGGTCCAACTGCCCCAGTCTCAGGAGTGATTAGCTGAAGAGATGTTTCTGACAGCAGAGTTCACTGTCAGAGCACACTGCTTGTTGGGTTTGCACTCTCCTAGTGTAACTTATAGGTTTGGCATCTGTGGTGTAGGTAACTGTGCCTCAGACTACTCATCCTGGATTGTCTGTCTAGCTGAATGGAGAGAATTAATCATTTTGGGGCTTGACTCAGCCAAGCTATGTTAGTGTGAAACGTATAACATGCTAGAAAGGCCTGTTCCCCTCCCTTGATGGTAAAGGAAGTCTAGACCCCTACTTCAAATTCAGACTTTTACTCTTCAGAGTCTTCTGTGATGGCAGACTAATCCTTTCTGCATAATGCACTTAAAGATGGAAACCTTTGGGCCATCCAAAGAGATTATCTCCATGTTCATATTTAAATCAAGATTTTATGAAATTCCCTAGTTCTTACAAGTCTCCTCTGCAGTGTTAAATGCATTTTTAATTGGGGTGTGTGGTTGGTGGAAACAGTGTAAAAATTGTAGTGTTGGGGGAAACAAGAGTGAGGTGGACCATCTTGAGATGAGTTTGATACAGGACTGAAGCTGAGGCATGGGAAGGATTGGACTGAAGTATTACAGTTATCATAAGGAAAACATCACTTTCATTTCAAATCAGCAAGCCATATAATACTTGTATACTAATTTTTGAGATATTTCCATTGTATGACTTTGTTATCTATCATCTTTCTTCTATATAGAAAGTAGAGATTAATACCTTTGTATTAACTGGTGATCTTCTTTTTTACAGACAGAGTTTCCTATCACAGATTATTCATATTATCCAGACTATGCTTATCTAATCACCGAACCTTGTTCTAAGTTGGAAGTCAGGAACTTCACAAAAGCATTTCTGCCAATTGTGTATTCGTTGATTTGTATCATCGGCCTAGTTGGTAACATCTTCGTAGTGATGACCTTTGCTTTATATGAAAGAACCAAGTCCATGACGGATGTGTACCTCTTCAACATGGCCATAGCAGACATCCTGTTTGTTCTCACTCTTCCACTGTGGGCAGTGTATTATGCTGCTGACAAATGGATTTTTGGCAATTTCATTTGCAAAATTACCAGAGGTATCTATGCAATCAACTTCAGCTGTGGAATGCTGCTTTTGGCTTTTATCAGCGTGGACCGGTACATTGCTATTGTACAGGCAACGAAGTCATTTAAACTGAGGGCAAGAACACTTGCATACAGTAAACTCATTTGTTTGGCTGTGTGGGTATCATCGATTTTAATCTCTAGTTCCTCTTTTCTATACAGTGAAAGTTACAGCTTCTCCATCAACGAAACGAAAGAGATTTGTGATCACAGATTCGACAGAAGGTCTGAAAGCACGATGCTGAAATCACTGCTGCTGTACCTACAAGTTGGATTTGGATTTTTTATACCTTTCATATTCATGATTTTTTGCTATACGTTCATTGTGAAATCCTTACAACAAGCTCAGAATTCCAAAAGAAACAAAGCAATCCGTGTCATTGTATTAATTGTAGCTGTTTTCCTGGTTTGCCAGGTACCTTATAATATCGTTCTTCTTGTGACAGCCATAAATATGGGCAAGACAGGCAAATCTTGTGAGAGTGACAAGATAATGGCCTATGTAAAATACACCACTGAAGCCATAGCATTTTTACACTGTTGCGTGAACCCTGTGCTCTACGCATTTATTGGAGTGAAGTTCAGAAGTTATTTTGTGAAGATAATGAAAGACCTATGGTGCATGAGATACAAGAAGTACAAGAAACGTAGTTCAAGGCCAAACTCTGATGTTTATCATTCGAGACAGACTAGTGAAATTCTGACTGACAATGGATCTTCTTTTACTATATAATACAATTCGAACAACATTATTACTGAAGGACTCTTCTTACCGAGCAACCCAAACCAGTGTCACTGTGCTTGTGACAGCAAGTCCTTTGGGCTTCTCTGCACCTCTAAGAGAGATACCACAGTCTACAACTTCTTTCAGGAAAAGAAATAGGATAAAAGAATAACACTGTCCTGTGGCAAACTAAAATCTTACTCATCTTTCTTAACATTCAAGCTGTTCTAAAGCGCACTCTCTTAGAGTTATCAGGAGACAGAAGTTTACAGCGGAGCCCTCCTTGTTTTCTAAGGAAAAATTACATCTTATCTGTCCTGCATTACTAAAATATCCCCAAAGTATTAAGTAAATAAATCAGATCATGTCCAGCTTCATTCTACTTACATTTATGTTGTTTCTGTTAATTACTTCTACACGGAAATACTACTTAAGTGTGCGTCTCCACTGCGCTTTTCTCACAGACAGGTCACGCTATGACAATGCTAACCTAAAGAGATGGCATTTTGAGCAAAGCACGGCAAAGGAAGCAAAGAGAGAAATGAAAAAAACCAGACTCAACACTGCTGACATCGCTGGGTTTAGGTGTCATAAATCTTTGCCTAGTCCTACAGTCCACCTGCTCATCAAGAGTTGTTTACACCAAGGCTGAAGCTGGTGAAAGCCAACAGAGACATGTCTTCTAAAGAGAGTATTAGAAAAAAAAGAAAATTATTAATTAAAGAGAACACTGAGATATCCACAGAAATGTTTTCTGACATATCTTGAGATTATCTTCTGAACAGAGACTGGAGCTTTGCTGGAGAGATTATTCTCTTCATTTAACATAGGATTCAGGTGCTGGAATCCATCAAAGCCAATAAACTAGTGAACATCTCTTCGTGAAAAGTTTTTTCTTTCTAGCTGAAATTCACACTCCACTTTTTAAATGGTGACAAACTGTACAGAACTGCAATTATTCCAACATTTTTTGTTGGAACTTGATCGGTGACAAAATGTTATGCATTTCTTGGTGTGTAGCTAACATTAGCAAAGTCTCCTCATGAATGGATTTACTAGCACAAATGTGCATATATGAAGTTTACTTTATTAGCTTCAGAAATTATGAAGGACTATATCTAAAAGTAAAACCAGAATCTGACTTAATTCAGCCAGAATTCTTACTGAGTCAGCATTTGATTCACTATGAGTATAGGAATATTTACAATAAATGCAACTAGTTTTACCCAGTCATGACTTTTCAGCAAGTCCTCAGTGGATCTTCTGCTCTCTGAGCGAGCGTCACCACGCCGTGGCAGTCATGGTGCGATGGGGCGGCAGACGGGAGCAGGAGCCGGAGAGCGGAGGGGCAGGACGGCGGAGAGAAGAGGCGCAGTACTGTTCGCAGTCTGCTGAAGGACCTAGCAGTCCTCTGCAGTTCTGCTGCAGAGGGAGCATAAGCCATGATGGTGTCCACATTTGCTGTTGTGTGGGAAGTTACACTGTGGGATGTGTAAATTAATGCAATTTTCAGCTTGCTGTTTACCTTGGTCAGTTTGGTTTTTTTTTAAGTTCATGGCTAAAGAGACAGCAGAGCTCGGATCACTAACCACATGGTTCAGTGGCAATGCAAAGGGCCAAGAAGGACAGTGCTGGCTGGAGCTGAAGATCCCTTGAGGAAGGGCATTGATACGGCACAACACAATACTAGTACTGACTTGGCTGGCGCCATCCGTCCCTGTTTACAGTACAGTGTGAGGTTTTTAAAAATCAATGCGAATTGTGATAAAGATTGCATGTATTTATCATGACTGAATAGCTACGTACGCAAGAATAGGATACAAACTTATGTAAATGCAGATGCATGCATTTGCTGTATATAGCACTGATGATTTTCTGGAAGAGAACTCAACAAATAAAAAATGTGACTGAAAAGGAAAAAAAAATCCCCTCAAATCTAAGCATTTCTTGCTACATGTATTGCCTTGAAACATTCTCTTATTCAGTGCAAAATTTTCCGTGTCTGACTGACATGGCGCCTCCCCCTCAGAGGCTGTGTGAGGGAGCATGCCCTAGGGCGGCAAGTCTGTGACTGAAGCCCACTGAGCGCCATGGAGGCTTTGGGGCAAAGCCCCGCAAGGCTCGAAGAAAGCATACCCCCTCCCTCCTGCTGGCCCTGCTGCCGCACCTGCATTGGCCTCCAGCCATTGAACAACCCGGACACTGCCCTGGTGGCCATCAGAGTGGTGTTGGAGATCGAGGTGGCGGCCAAGGGGCAGTCACTGACCCTGTCACTGTCACCGTGCCGCCAGAGGAGGCTCACTGACAGAGCCGGGACAGAGAGGGAGGGCCCCAGGGCAAGGCAAGGTGTGGCGAAGGGGTTCCTGGCTGAAGGGGCATCCTCCCTTGGGGGTGAGGGAGGAGGAGGAGGAGAGCAAAGCTGGGTCCCACAGGCCAGGGCCTTCCCCAGGGAGGGGGGCTCACTGGGCTGCCTCGTGGGTTGCCAGCCCCTGCTAACCCTGGGGGAACCTGCTGAGTTGGAACCGGTGGTGGTGGGACATCTGCCTCCCGGCTGCTGTCTTGTGGGGCGGAAAAAATGCTCACTGGAAACACTGTTGAAAAGTAGAAAACGTACCCAGCCGTTCCCTGATTCTTGTGGGTGAGATGCATTGCTAAGGGAAGGGGAACATGGTGCCTGTGTGGGACTAAAACAGGGCTTGGGGTAAGAATTGTGCTGATGTCGAGGCTTTGCCAAAAACCCCACTCGAGGTACAGCTGAAACCTCGATTGCCGTGAGTGATGGCCCTGTCTCTGGGAGAAATGGGGGTGAGGGGTAGGATGGGCTGTCAAGGGGCTGCTGACCCGGTAGAACTGCAGCTCCAACCCACAGGGCGCTGGCTTTCTTACACAAATTTAAAGGTGGATAAAGAACAGAAGTATGGGTAGTTAAAAATTTAATTTACATGCAATACCTTCTTACTGTTTTTTGTGAAATCTACCATAAGGTAAAAGAGCAAGACCAGTTCAGAGAGAAAGCAGTGGAGGAGGAGAACCCCACTGCTCAACGCTCAGCGGCAGTTGGCTGTAGTGTCATGTTGGACAGCAGATGTTGCCGGTATTCTGTCTTCCAGATATCCAGGTATTCTGTCTTTCCTCTGGTGGCCATGTCAGCAGAACTGACAGGTGAGCTGGGGTTGGTGGTGTGAGCTTAAGGCATGAAAAGAGCACAGATTTATAGGAACCTGGGTGTTACTTTCACTGCTTATGGAGTAACTTTTCGGAGCTTGCTATGGATGCTGCTTTTTATTATTATTTTCATGTTGTGGTAGCTGTGCAGTACACTGCATAGCAAACACATGGTGAAGTTTTCTTTTTTGTTGCATGTATTTCATCTGTTATATTTGAAGAAAAAAGACTTTGTTTTACATAGGTCCTTGTTTCCTGCCTTACTTAAAGAGAGAAGGATACGTAGTGTGTTGTGTCATGTCGTACACACAGAAGTTGGAGATGGTAAGCTTTGAGAAGACAATTCATATCTTCCTCCAGCGGGGGGCTGGAGGCTGGTTGTGGTATTGGCTGCACGCACAAGGTCTCGGCTTGCTGGTAGGTTCCATTCTGCTTTTGGTGGCTCCATGGCAGCCCTGCTTGGCACTTCCTGTTCAAGCAGTTCAGAAGAGGGTAGGTCATCAGCACACAGCATTAAATAAAGGCATAATGTCTCAGTGCAGACAGCCTAAAGCTAAATCCATTTTTTGACACATACTATCGTGAAAGCAGACCTAATTTATTAATCATCTCCATAATCAGTGGCGACTTTCTTCCCATGGTATTTAAATTTCCTGTGTTATTTTTTCTGTTTAGGTATTCATGTCCACTATAAGCTGATGAACTTGCAAGAGAGTCACAGTAGACAGGGGAGATCAAAGTTACTGGGGGCTTGCTACTAGCAAGGAAAGACAGAGGAAAGAAAATGAAAATTATATGCTAAGATAGATAACCATTGGAGACAATGCATGGAAACAGAAGAGAAACAGGAAAAAAACAGTCTTGAAAGAACATTTTTGTAATGGAAGGTTACTGATAATTATTATTTACATATCAGGTATTACTCTGATTTTATTATTTAGACCAAACTCTGCTTTAGATCTTTGTATAGCAATCTTGTTGACTAGAACTGTGAAAATTTGGGGTGGGGGGGTTGCTACAAAAGTAGCAAATGATGGTACTTGAAGATTTCTGAAATTGGATTGAATTGGAAAAAGATAGCTTTAGATTAAGTGAAAATGATAATGTTTTCAAAATGTCAAAACAGTTTGTCTCATGGAACATCTAAAATGTTTTGACATTTCCGGTTAGTTTTCAGATACTATAAAAAAAGCCAAGGAAATTATTTCACAAAACCACTGAAAGAGGCCCGTAATCTGTTTTTTTTAGGCTTCTGCCAAGCAATCAGGGTATTCCCTCCAACCGCCTCCTGTCGTAGGAGATACCACCTCCTACCACCACCTGTGGGTTAGGAGCTCATACCCTGTTTGAAGCAGTCCATGTAAAGTAAGCTCCAAAACCAACCAAACAAAAAACCCCAAAAGGATGCTTCACCCTTAAATTGTACTACACCAATAGCTCTTACTCCTCTTCTAGGCGGTGTAGTTGCAGGTCCTTCAGGGTGAAGAGGAAATTAAATGACATCTCCTCTGCTGTGGGTGAATGACATGAGACCTGGTGGTAATGTTGTGACCACTAAGCAAGGAGTTGTTCCCTGGGCAGCTTTGAGCATAGTTAAGTTCCTTTTATGACAAGTTCCTTAAAACAAATTCTCCATTTTTGATTGAATGAACTCCATTATCCAACCTGAGTTAAAAAGTGTCTGCGTTTTATTTAGTCAAGAAAACAAAATCTATTCATTAAAAAGTTATTTTGATCGTGGAAGTTCTTATCCATCCAGTCAGGATCCCTTTCCCCACAAACTGAAAACCTGTTGCCTGTACATTTTTCTCAGTTTTCTTTGAATTGTCGGTATTATGCAACCCAACTGTATATCCTGATGCATCATTCATATTTTTAATGAAATTATCATCTTCCACGTACTTTCATTGCCTTTTTTTAGAATTATCAATTTGATCTATATATATGAAGCTGAGCTAAACCAGTTGAATTAATTCTTCTGCCAAAACTTTTTAAAGCTCTTATTCCATTTTAGTATAGCTTTGTCATACCTAGGCAACCATTTTATTTAATAGAAATTAATGTAATAATATATATTTAATCTGTAGTAACTGGAATTTATTTATAAACTGGTGATTCACTGAGGATTAGAGGAAGTAGAGAACACTCAGCTCCTTCCATAAGAAACAATGGATGAACACTGAAGTAAGAGATTTTCTTCAAAATAGAAAATACCTGTGATCTTGATTTACGTCAGCCATGGACAGCTTTGATATTTCTGTACAAAACATGGTAGGCCTATTTGTGGAGAATCTGTGCTTAGTCCTATCTGACAGTGAGGAATTATAAAGGAAAAGAGCTATCTAATAACCAGAAAATTGGTGATATTGTTCTGTTTCTTAGTCTGGATTGGATCATCCAGCTATTGTTTTGTTGTAATTTCTGCTCCTGTTTCTGAAAAACTTTTACAGAGATATGGAGCCATTAAAATAGTGACAACTGGAACTCTACTTGCTCTCATCCTTGGCTTTCCTTGCTCATCGTTTGCTACTACTCAGTTTTTAACCTACGAATTTCTGGTAGGTATCAGATCAAGTTTTGCTTCTAGTCCATGTAATTTCTTATTATTTTTTGCTAGTATCAAGTATGTTTTTATAGAAACCATTTCGAGGTTCTGTATTCCATTACAAAAATACAGATGGAAGAGAAAAAAGAATATTAAGATACAGAAAGTGTACTGTTTGTTAGAATGCATGAATGATGTGTATTCGTGGTAGATGGTTTGATTTCTAAGAAATACGCATTTATGAAAGTTAAAATAGTCTTATTAATGTATCCTAAGTGAATTATAATGTATTGTAATCACCTGTCTCATAACATTTTAATAGAAAAATGTAAACACCTTTGTATTTATTTTTCTGATTCAGATTCAGAACAGATTCAGCTCATAACAACAGTGGTAAAAATAGTACTGTTTTCAGATACTTTTTCCTGTTTGTGGTATTTTCAGACCAGTGGATATGTATGTTGGTTTTACACTTCAGAAGGAACCACTAGTAGCAAAATACAGTATCAGCAGGGATGCAAACAGTTAAAACAGAGACGGAAGAACCTGGTGTACCTTCTACATTGTAGTTAATTTGGCATGAACACAGTGCTCGTTAATGAAAGTGTTATGTAGTCTGGATTTTCGTAAAACCGGGATTTTTTTATCAGACTTACCAATGCAGGAAACATTTTCTGCTTTGTCTTCATTAACCTCTCTTGTTCTTGTTTTAGGCTGCATGCAGCTGGCTTCATTACAAAATATTTCTAGCTGCTGTTGCTCTCAACAGTTTTCTTCCTCCCAAGTTTTCTATAAATATCTGTCATTTTGTAATTTGACTTTATAATATGTTATTAAGAAAGCCATAGAAATTGTGGTTTTAAGGCGACTATATTGCTCTTACTAGAGGACTGAATTCCTTTTAACTCTTTCTGTTCTATGTATTTATTTCCATAAAGGTACAAATTATTGTTTTCCGGCAACAATACAACACTGCAGAAACATGTTAACTTGCATAAAATTGTAACTAAGATTGCAAAATATTGGACAAATAAACCTCAGTGATAGCTACTTCCACTCACTTGATTTTTATGTGAAATGCTATCTAAAAATGCTTGCTTATTTGAACCTGTGAAGCCACATTTAAAGTATTAATGTTCAAATTATCCTAAACTGACTTCCTATCTCTTAAATCTCTATAGATTTGAGGCCCAAAGACATGCTTTTAATCACTTAGTTTAGCCTTATAATATAATATTATGACTCTATATTAGGAGTACGTAATGAATAAAATATGTGCATTAAAAGCTTCATTTTGTTGCTTTCCCCAAACCTCAGGTTTGTGGCTGAACTGAAGTTGTGCGGGATTGTTGCCTGTTCTTTCCACCACCAGTACACCCCTTCCTTGAGGGTTATTGCTACTGCTTGTCAGTGAAGGAGGAAGAAAGCGAAGAACCCCATTTTCTCTGAAAATGAAGTAGTTTTCCTCCTTTCAATCTGTAAGTGTTTTTATCTGATCTTAATAGGCTCAATAACGGTAAACCATGAAAAGTTCACTGGCAACTGGGACTGTGATGTTTGGAGACCCAACAGCTGCTCTTTTGCAGGATCAGGTGCAGCTATGCCTCATTGAGGTCTCAATAATTATGAAGGAGTAGGCTGTGTCCTTATTGTGAAATTCCAACAATAAGTATTTTTGCTGATTTTGCTTACAAAACACTTCAAAATATGCTGGGTTCAAAATATTGGGATTTCCTTTATCACTTCTGGTTTTTTTCTGTTACAAACGCATCATGATCTTTAACCATTGCCGCATTCTCCAAAGGCATTTATGGACAAATATTTCCTGGCAAAACAACTGTGTAAGAATCTTCTTGCCCTGACTGTCTTTTTACAAGTCTCACATTCTCAGGTAAGAGTTTTTGTACCCGACTCTGAGTTCTGCTTACATCTTTTAGCAGTGTTTTATTAACACGTTTGTGCTGGGCTTTCAGCTTATTGAAAGTTATCCTGACTCAGCTGAGCGGCACCAGTTACCTCTCAAATGGAGGTAACTTTTTAGACCTCAGCAAATACCAAGCTCTGCCCCCAAATGATCCGAGGAAATGGTGCAAAATGTAGAACAAGAAGAACTGTCTTTAATTTCTGTAGAAAACTAGTTGGACCATTTTTGTTGGATTTTCAAAACTTGGCAGTAATAATATATTAGGTTTTTGCATCAAGAGGTGCTGGTTTGTTACAATCTCAGTAAGCAAGGCACTCAGACTCCATAAGGTGTCATTTAAAATGCTGTTTTATTAGAGCTAACGCATTAAGGAGGGAAGAACATAGAAATAAAATAAGGAATCCCCAGTTGCATGTGCAAACAGATCTTTGAAAAATAGCAGAGTATTATTTATTATAAAGGTATCTATTTGATATATTTACAGATGAAAGCTGTAAATTAGATATTTTGACTTAGACATTTGAATAGAAAATGTGACATACATTATGGCACACATTTATCCTTCTTGGAGGAGGGGGCTGGACTAGACAATCTCCAGAGGTGACAATAAGTGAATTTAACAATCTGTTCTATGACTCTACTAACTGAAATAATCAGGTTGCTTAGCTATCTTCTCTTTGGAAATCTCTGTACTATGGAGAACACCATCTGTCCTTCTGTTAGATTTTTCTTTGTAAGTCAGGTTCTTTTAAAGGTAGTGTTTACTTTTGATGGCTGGTGTTGTGTTAACATCCGAATGTCCGCTGGTTTTACTGTGTGTAACTAAGCATTTAGATGAGTCTTCTCTGCATTGTACTAGTTTCATACTGTTGCAGTTCTGAAAATTTGTTTCAACAGATTGTCACAGGTACTGATTCAGGCTGTGTCGCTATCTCACTTAGAAGATTACTGAAACCAAAGGCATTTTGTTCACTAAATTAAATTCCTGCTCAGTCTGTAAAAGTTAATTTCTGTTCTATATCCATATAGCTTCAATTCTCGACGTTCTATGATTTAACGATACAGTATAGTTCCAAGAGGAGGGAAAATAGGCACCTATAATGCCACATAAATTGCGTTTCTCTTGTCTGAAACTTCTCGCTCTGGCTTCCCAGTTGATTGCATTGTGGGACAAAGCTGAAGGACAATTCCATTTTATGCATTTCAGAGCCCGGCAGCCAGAGCAATTTATAATATTCACTAAGAGTGAAAATGCTCAATAGGTTTAAGTGAAGACCAAGCTTTGATACAGCCCAGGTAGAATAAAATTATTGGCAGACAACATAAAAAACTTTTGTATTTTGCTGCTCTGTTATATATTGTGTGATCTCTGGTAAGATAATGATTATTTTGTCGTGAATGCAGTGAATTAAGGTGGGCTGGTTTTTTTATTCATTTGGCCTTTAAGCAAAAGTATTTTTTTATTTAAAAATTACTCCCAAATACTGTTTCACTGCAGAAATGTTCACAGGAGTTCTATGTAAATTTTATGCATTCATAACAAAAGCTGAAGTAACTTCAGCTTTTAAGGAAGGTTTTAAGGAAAAAGGGAAAAAGAGGTAATAAAAGGCAAATAAAGTCTCAAACGTGGACTGAAGCGCAAAATCCAAGTTACAGACATTCTTAGAGCTTTATAAAGGCCCTCACAGCAAACTGCAAACCCAATGGCCCTTTGAAGAGTTTTGTCTGGACACTGCAGTTATAAACCGTCTGTGAGCTTTCTGTCACTGCCTTGGATCACTTGAGAAAAATTAGTATTTATTGGTAAGGGCTGTAAAACCAAGTTTTTAGGAGACCTTCTTGACTCCAGCTTCTCTGCTGATGTCTACCCTGCAGGAGAACTTTTGGGAATGCAGTTATCACAAATGAATATTTCTCAAAATCTGCTTCCTCCTACAAAGGCAGCTAACATGCCTAAGACATGGGCAAACTCGGATACTCCAGAGTGCCCATTATCAGTCTTGAGCATCTCCAGCAGATAACTGGAGCGTACAGGAATCTTTTTAGACATGGACTAGTTCATATTGTTCTTGCCTCAGGATCGAAGCCAAAAAATCCCAGTGGACTGAAAGGATAACAAAAGCTACCACATGACAGTGCAGGACATGGGTTCTGACAGCTACAAGCATACTGGGTAATGTTTTTACTATATGTTCGGTTATGACTCTTCCCATGGACCTCAGATCCCATAGAACCAGGCATCAGAAAAATCTCCTGGGGAAAATGCTAAAGGGAAACATCAGCTGAGACACTATCGTATGTATAGGGTTCTGGTTGCAGAGAGGTTTATGCTCCCAGATTCCCAGGTAGCGACCATCACTACCAGATGTATCGTGTTTGGGTGGAGAAGTTTATCTGGAAGAATTGTGCACAAAAGGAACATACAGTGAGGTTTAAAAATACCCTAAATTGATGAAGAGCCAAATGCCCAGTTGTCAAAATTATACTGACCACGGAAATCTCTTGCAAAGGAAATTGGGGTTAGTGGTAACTGGCAGAAAGTCAGGTTTTCTTGGTGTAAGCTGTATCCACATTATTGCTGTTATAGTCTGTTAAAGCCAGTGTAGCTCCATTGGCAAAGTCCCCCTCTTCTGGATTTGGCTCAAGGTGAGATGATAATTCCAGCTGGAAAAGTGGATGTCAGAGTATAAACTGCCTAAGCCAATTCTGTGGTATCACCACAGAAATATAGCAGTGCTTGGATTTAAAAACTGTCTGCAAATTATTGTTACTATCTTCTTTACCCGATTTTGGAAGCTTGGGTGTATTTGGAAACTGGGCTTTTGATCAGTCTGAGTTTTGTTGCCAGTAATGTATAAAAAAATGCCACTGCTCAAATGAATTTTTGAAATTTCATACTTAATATCATGACATGTTGTGAGGCACTGATACTGTACTGAGAGTCCCTTAAAATTACTTCAGAGAGCATGTGTTTCTTTTAGGCGTAAAATTATTTTGGTTGTAACATTTTTAAATATCATCTGGGTGCTTGTTTTAGTTTGTTTGCTCACTCAGAATAGCGTAAAGGTTTCCCTCTAGTGGCTGAAACCCGTACAAACGGACCGAAAGTGTGATGCAGTATCTGTACTACCCAGGGTTTTGTCCATTTTACATCGAAAGGATGCACAGGAATGTCGGACCTTAAATAGAGGTTGTTACCTTGTAGATGTAATCAAAGCTTCTTTGAAGCCGGAATGAACAGAGACATATTACAGAGCAGTCATGCAGTTTACTTTTTTTCCCCAAAGCCATGCTTTTTTTCATTGTTGTGGGCTTGAGTTATCTTTGTGTAATAGAGAATACGTACCTGTTTATATCAGTACAGCTTACCAATTACTTAAGCTTTCTTTCTCGCGGGGGACTATAATAGATATCCTTTTTTGCTCCATGGCAATACCAGTGTCTGCAGAAAATTAAACTCTGGCCCTTTTTTATTCTACCTGCAAACTTCTCTTCTTCTAAGACACAGCAACAAATAATACAAGGGACAAAGCATCATGCGCCCATTTCAGAATTTCAGGCTCACTTGCTGGGAGCTATTTAGTGAATTTCTCTTCTGTCTAGAGATTAATTTATAGACATGACCAACAGGAGAGGAAGTTTGAAATCCTTTCTCAAGATGCTTTTAATTACTATTCTAGTTTTTGGTTGAATTATAGTGAGTTGCCCATGCCTACCTGTTTTGTCCTAGGGGGGTACTGTTTAGCTGATGGCAAAACGGATATTCTTTCTTCAGTGACTTTTACTCTGCTCCAGCAGCGTGGAGCACTCCTGAGCAAGGCAAACAAGGCAGCTGTTTCAGTGCTTCTTTCTTTCCTCATCTGATTTATCTCCTAGTCCCTCTTCTTGCCCTAAATTCTCTGGGAGGAGCAGTGAGCAGGGAAGCAGGGGTTGCCCCTTTTTCTTGGCTGGAAAAGCTGCCAGCCACGTGGCGCTGGTGTCCCTTTCTAGTCTGTTGTTTCATGGGCAGCCTTGCAGAGCTTCTGCTGTATAATTCCCATTTGTTTAATATCCCGTGGTATCTAAAGAAAAAAAGAGGGAGACAAGAATTATTAAGATGCCTTTGAGTTGCATTTTCAGAATGTTGATCGTATTTACCTTTAACAGTTAGTTAAACCACCCTACATTTAATAGAGGTCTTTTTTTACATGGCATGGTGTACAAATAAGAAAGAAAACCAAAACAAACCAATTGATTCAGAAGTTTTTACTGTGACAATAATTCTGCTGTAGTGAAACTTGAATGAACGATATGCAAGGCAACAGAAATCTCTCCTGGGGCTTCTTTACAGTGGACAAGATAAATTATATGCAATTCAAGCACCTTAGCGTATCCTAAATGGTAGATAATAAGTGGTGCTTAAATGAGAGTAACGCATGTCAACCAGATTATTAGACTGAATTGTGGATACTGTTACTAAGTTGCTAGTAGTGTACACACAAAACTAGTAAACAAATCACACAAACAAGTTACTGATTCAGGAAGAGCAAGCCCCCACGTTACCCTGTTGCAGCTGGGTCCTGGGGAAAGCCGCGAGCTCGGTATGAAACAGCTTATCCAAAAAAATAGGAGCAAGTACCAAAAAGGTGAGTACTGAGGTTGCACCACTGCTACATGCTTCCACGCTGCAGCGTGGGACAAGTGGCTGCCTGTGCTGCCAGCACCTGAGTGGAAAAGAGATTTTTTTTTTTTAAAGAAGTATTTTTTTTTAAAAGAGAGGAAATGAGTCTTGGCTGCTTTTAAAGACTCTGGCCTACTAGTGAGGCAGCTGGCAGCGCCTTGGCAGGAGGAGACCTAGCATCCACTTGGATAAAGAAGGGAAAATGCTGGAAAAGCCGATGTTCAGGTACGCAGACTTTGCAGGAAGATATTGCCATGGCAGAGGCAACAGGCCAGGGCTCAGCCAAGCTGCTCGCAGATGGGGGTGAGGAGCAGAGTTGCTCTACCACACAAGAAGAGCTTCAGAGCCGCTCCTCTTGACTTCAGTGGCAGGAACGATGTTCCAGGAGCACATACTGAGACATGTGCAGAATTTAATACAACCGGTGAAGCAACTGCATACTTATTTGCATGAGCAGATTGTAAAATAAGGTATCATTTTGTTATGGGGTTGTACAATTCCTGGCAGAGAAGCATCGAGATCTGTGCCTGGAATTGTTAGGCATCAGAGCAGTGCAGATATAGAATGATATAAAAAATTCATTGGATTTTTGGAAAACGCAGTGAGCACAGCTAAGTCCAGCACTTCAATGCTTGTTGCGTATTTGGCTCTGAGGTTTCAGCTGAGGCCTGCAGGCCTGAGCAAGTACAGTTAACTTCCTGACGCTATTTCGGGGGACCTTATTAAAACTGCCAGGGATTTCAGATAGATTTCTACTTGCTTTCAGGGGAATTTGTGAGGATTTAGCAGTTTTAAAGATCAGGTCAGATGCATACGCGTACTGACTTTATGCAAGCAGTTAACACATTGAGTGCTTTAAAATTAAATGGATAGAAGGCTCTGTGAAAATGTCAAGTATTTTACTTATTTATTTTGTCTTATATTTATTAGAAGACTACCCGAGACAAAACATGTTCATCTTTATACTAGTTTTTAAATTACAAAATCTGCTAAAACAGAGAATCCCCACAAACACTTAACAAAACAATCATCAGTCTGTGCTGCTCTTCCTTGTTTGCTCCTGCTGTCTGCCAAGGTGCTCTGGGCAAAGGTATTTCTACCTCTCAGGGTGTAATTTTGACCACTTTGGCCATATTTACTGAGGAACTACTTTGTTGCCTAGAAAGGGGGAGGCTTTGTATGGCTTTGACTGAGTGGTGCAGTCCAGGAAGAACGGCAGGGACCAGGCTGGTGGCTGAGAGCTTCTGTTTACTCACAAATCCCTTGGCAATCCACAACAATGAGAAAGCAAACATCGAAAAGGTTCATGATAGAGCAAGTTTTAGTGTTCGGTTTGCTTATCCAAACTAAAGTCAGCTACCAGCCTAGGCAGTGTTAACTTTTATAAACAAATGATTTCTTACCTATGAAACCTCATACATTAAGAATATACCTCTCCTCCTTTCTGGCATCGCAATATATTAAGCTGATGCAGAAATTCAACTATAATGAACACGTATTGGATTTTCTTTTTATTTTTAGTGGGATAAAAGCTGACACTGCCAAGTTAGCCACTCAGGGACCTCCTTATCAGTGTTAAGGTTTCAATGTCTTTACCTTGCTGATGATTTCAGGGAGGTTTCTTCACAAAATCCAGTTCTTCATAATTCTTTACCTGCTGTGCAGTAAGTGTGGTGCCTAAAGGAGAGTGTTTGGAGAGACTCTTGGCAAGTGTCACCTGTTTCCAGATCCCACCATTATTAGTCTTTAGATTGTATTTCCTTCATTTGTATTTTGGAGAAAGCATGACCAGGACGTGCAGTCTTTACATACCCGATGCAAAATGGGATGTCAGTGGGACAAGCCACCAGCCGCCTTTTTATTGCCCCTTCCTCCTGAGAGTAACCTTCATGCTGGCGGCTGCTAACTGCTTAGCATTTGATTTTTGTACCCTATGAGTAGCTAAGTGATTTTTGTGGGTATATGTTGCTTCCTAGTTGTTTTTTTTTTTTTTTTTAAAAAGCCAAACAAACAAAAAAAACCTAACCAACTTGCATATAATGTTATACAGAGAAAAAACACTGGTACGTTGGAACTGTTACCTCCACTTGACTTCAACCTGAAGTGGGGATCTGTAGGAGAAGCAAATTATCATATCCTGTGCAATACAAGGATACAACCAATACTGTTGTTGACAGCAGTGGAATGAGGAGACTCAGGAATTTGGTGTTTCCTCTCAGGTTTTGGAGGGAATTGCAGTATAGGGTTACAGGTTCTACTATTTTCTTTAAATGTGATTTCTTAGCCCATCATTTACGATCTCTCCCTGTCCAGTCCTTTGTCTTCACGACATCTGCTTCTTTTTGTTTTACTCCTATCAAAGATCCATTCTGCAGGGTTCTTATTTTAGTGCACAAGCATCTGCCCAGACAGCCTGTACTTCTGTTGTTTTAGATTTGTAGATTTCAAAAATGTTTCCAGTGGAACTGTAAAGGGAGTTTAAGCCTGCAAACATGATGTTTCCTAGCTACACATGATGGATCTGTCAAAGCAGGTATCAAACCTAGTAGGGTGTGTTTACTTCTTATGCAAACCACTTACATTAAAGTAGGAAGAAGGCATTAAATAATTTTTCTTGCAAGCAAATTAAGTTCTAGGAGATTCCACATTTCTCAAAGAGTGCAAATAAATTACCTTTTTATCCTCTCATAACAAACAAGATAGAGAAGATCACTAGCTTCAGCTGCTGAAATATACCCCTCAACCCCAATTTTTTAAGGTAAGTAGCAAATACCTGGCACCTGCCTTGGAAGGAGTGGTGCCCAGTGCCTGAAGAGGGGAAGCAGAATGTTTGTGTTGTGCAGTTGTCTCAGCCATACTGGTCTCAGGGAGAATGGATGCAAGCTGTAGCAGTGTTATTCTGTCTTTTTGAAATAAACATTCTTCTCAGCTACTTAAACAGCATACAGTTTGGATTTTTCATATGCCATTTGTTTTCTCCTGTTTCTTCCTGTTATCTCCATTCTCTGCTTTCTGCAGTCATCTTTGGACATGAAGTATTTTTTCAGAATTTCAAGGCTGAAGATTTAGCTGAAAGAGGAGGTCAGGACATTTTTGCAAATGCTTTGAGTGGTGAACAGGTTTTGGGTTTTATTGTAATAGAGTCTTATATCTGTTTCTGTTTGTCTAAGATTTTTAGATTGAATAGTGAGAGAGCAGGCAGTACATCTAAGCTATTTTAGCTGGCAGAAATATTGTGGTTTTGTATTGCATGTATGCTAACAGTATTTTATATGTATATATGTATATACTTCTAAATAGATGTAAAAATATATAAACATATATATGTATGTTTTACAGTTTCTGAAGTCAGAAGATACTCTACGTTCAGCCTGGGCTAAAAAATAATCTCTTGGACAAGAAAAAAAAAAAAAGAAGACAAACCACAGGATTTACTATGTCAGTATGACACCTTTCTTCATGGTGTTTTTTATTGAACATCCCTAACATGGATTTTAGAAAGCAGGGCATGGAAGCAGATGCTTCTTTTAAGGAGGAAGACCATATGTCACAACAGACTGCCAGTGATCTGGCAAGCATGGTACCATCTTCCAAAGTAATAATTGAGAAGGTCATGCCTTCTTTATCCCCAGGTTCAGTTGACAACGTGGATGAGTCCTCCAGCAAGCAGTGTCCACTTTTATACAGCTCAGAATCCAGTGGTATGATGGGCAACGGTACTGACTCAACAGATAACTTGAGCCATGACCAAGCTTTTCAGCATGCAAGGCAACTATATTATCTGGCCAGCTCTGATTGCTTTCCTCAAAAGCTGCCTTCCAGTGTAACCCAGGCTGGAATTTATGATGCAAGTGACACCTTGGAAATCTTCACTCGTTCTCTGCTCCCTTCCTCAAAGCCTGGGATGAACCATTGTGCTCCCACCTACAAAAACATAGAACAGGTTAGTTTGCTTTAAATAACCACTGAATTTATAACTGCATATTGCATATTTCTGGTAGTTGCACAGCCTCTTGAGGAAGAAAGGGACGGTAACTGTTGTAGCTGTCTATAGATAGGAAGCTTTACCGGCAAGGATTGGGAAATGCAAAATAAACCTGTGTTTGATTATGTTGCCTAATGCATCCATGAAATAAAGTGCTTTTCCCAAGAGACAATTAATCAGTTTTCCTCTGTTCCTCTCGTTGAATAGTCGCTGCTATCTCCTTCCCTCTGGTGAAAAAGATCGCATGTTCCAGCTCTGTGGTCTTGTGTGTAATGGTTGTGAGGCGCGTTCCTGTTCTTATTCCTGTAGGTCTTTCCATCAGTCCTCTTTTCATCTTCCACCTCCTTTTTTAGTTTTTTTTTTTTCCATTTCTGACTTTTTCTCTTATTAGTTTTGACAAGGAGATGGACAAGAGTAACTCTGTAACTCCACAGAGCCTCTTTCACTGAGTGCTCCATTTGCCTCTTATAAGACTAAACGATACAGTGTCTTAGTTGCACATTTTAAAGAAACTCATGTTTCCAATACAGTTGAATTTATTATTTAGGGTGTATTCATGCTGGCAGTTCTCAACCCTTTCTCCACTGGAAGTCTATCATAATTTTAGCCTTTTTTGGTGATATAAAAATCAGAAGTACCTGTGCTAACAAGGCTGCATCACCTGCCTCTTGCCCTAAGCCCACCTCACCTCAGGGCTTCCTTTGTTATTACTGTTGGTACCAGAAACATCGAGAAATGTAGTTTGATACTATGTCTTCATGATATTTTCAGACTCCAGGACAGCAGGACCAGGTGATGAGGCAGCATATGGAGCAGCTGCAAAGGCTGGTGGCTGAACAGCAGAAAATCATTGCACTTTACAACCCAGGTACTTGGTGAATCCCTCCTTATGCTGCAGCACCCTCACCTGCTGATGCTTGCACTCCAGCAGTGAAGCACAGCATTTCCTTAAAGAAAAAGAAGGTCTGATGGTTGTTTTCAGCGGCTGGGAGCTCTTCCTCTGGCAGTTGGGCTAAAACACTCATTTCTTTATACACATTATGCACAAGCTTTAAACCCCAGAAAATGTTTCTTCCCATTTTTGTACACTAAAATTCCAGTAGAACTATGAGGATGAATCCTTTATGTTTAATAACAGACCTCCTGTACAGACTTCTATTGAGCTATGGATTTGAATGGTACTGCAGAAAACTATAGTACAATGGTGAGCATTACAGAAAAGCTGAAATATCCTTTTTATCTGTCCCTCTATACGGAAGTTACAGCTTTTACCTAGAAAAAAGGAAAGGAAGAAAGTCAACACACCATGCTTCTGTTAATAGACTCTTACCTTTAATAGTACAGCCTGTTTCTCACAGCATGATACAACTCCTTGAACGGCTTCATTTTACCAGTGGCATTGCCCCAGAAAATGCCATCTGCTCAGCAAGTAGAAACAGAGGACACCCCCCACTTTCCACCCTGTCCACAGTAGTAGCACATTCTCCTCAGCATGTGGCCCCATGGCGAAAGAAGTATTTAGGGAAATCATGTAGACTTGTGACAGCGTTGGCCAGGCTTTATCAGGGCTGCTTGTGCATAACGTCAGGCAGGGAGTATCCGTAAGGGCATAGGAAGGACAGGTGATCCTTGAATTGCTGCCACTCCCCAGATGAGCTGCTAGGGAGGCAGCTTCACCTAACCCATGTGGTAGGAACCTAAGGCATCCCCTGCCTGCATCTGTGCATTGATCTGGTATCAGTTTTCTCAGTCTAATTTCAAGCTTCTTTGCCCAGTTGAGGAGCTGCAAGGTCTCAAGTGGGGGGCAAGAAAAGCAAAAGACCATAAATTCTTTGTGGATTTATTATTATTTCTGGTCCCCCCACCCCCCACACCCCTGGCTCTGAAAGTCTGGGAGGTGGCACTTGTTAGTTGGCTTTAGGGAAACACTCCCTTACACTATTGTTGCCTTAAAAGAAACTGAAATTTCAGCAAGTTTAATCTGCCTCACTAATGTATATAACAGCAATTATTATTCAATAAAATAAAAGGGTTTAGGAAAGTGGAATTAAAGGACACTGGCCAGCAAAATGCTTTTAACTACCCTCTCTTCCAAGTGTAACAAAACTGGAAGAAAATAATAGTAATAGAAGAATATTAAACCTGTGTATATGTATGCATAATTAGATCTGTATAAATATAACAAATGGTCTCTGCTGGCTTCAAGTGTCAGTGTCTTTTAAGACTATCAGAGCTCTGGGCTTTTGTTTTGTTTCCTCTCAGCCTCATGGGGTCAGAGAACCTTCTGTAGGAATGACAAGAAGTTGGGCTGGACAAACAACGCACAACCAGATCCATCATGCTGTTGGGGTGGCTGCAGCAACTGACATCAAACATGTTAACGACAACTTGAAAAGCTGTATGGCTGTCAGAGCTGCTGGGCATGTACACAAGCAGCAGGCGTGCACTGGGGTATAGGCACCAGGTAGGAAGCAAGGGCCAAACACCAGCCCCACAGTGACCATCAAAAGCCTGGCTTTCTGCAGCTTTGATTGTCTGCTTGTGTTGTGGGGACCTTTCTGAGCTTCCCGATGATGTCAGCAGTAGAAAGCAATATGGGATTGAAGGGAACAAGAAACTTCAGGAGGAACACAGTGTCACGTCTCTTTGAAGGTCTCATTTTCAAACTTGATGCTGTGTGGCAGTCAGGTTTTTTTGGGGGGGGGAGTGGGGGTAAGCAGGATCTTAACCATCAACCCTGTAGCCAGAAGCCAAGCCACACCAGCAGTGATACCAGCAGGCCTGGCTGTCATTGTACCAATTTTCCTGATGGAGCTATGCCACCGCAAAAGAGCTGTCAAGAGCCACTGCTGTATACTAGGGACACAACTTGAGAAAGAGACAGAATGAAGACTATGGCTGAGTAAATGAAATCTTCATGATCCTGTGCTTTTTGCCTCAGAGAAAGGTCTGGTTGAAATGGCAGGCAAATGCTCAGCCAGCTGTCTGCAGCGGCCAGGTTGAACAAGTACACAGTCTGCGGCTTCCAAGTTTTCTAATCAAAGCAGGACATCCACAGAGTAATTATGTTATTCGTTAATCCCTGCCCAAATGCGGCAATTAGCAAATTGCTGTTTGTTACTTCCACCACTTTGCTGTGAGGAGAACAGTTAGGCTGCATCACTTTCTTCAGGTTCTCAGGCAGGGCTGAACAGTGCGAGAAGGAAAGTCCTGCTATGCTTCATCATGCAAACTTCTCTTTCCCCTGCCCCAGCGCTGTAAGTCAGTTGATGCGTTTCTGAAGAAGGGAAGTACAGTTTGTATCATGAACTCAAGACCATGCTCATACAGTAAGAAATATATTTATAGGATACTGTTTGTGTGTATTTACGTATCCAGATAGATACATTTAGCTAACATATGAAGCGACAGACAAAATGTTTACTTGAATGAAAAGCTGACCAAAATCTTCACTGAAAGTTCTCATTTGTTAGTGGAGGCAGTGTAGGTTGAGCGTAGCAAAAGATATTGCATCATCTGGTCCCATTAAGCTTTAAAGAGGTAAAATATGAAGAACTACTAAGGCTATGAATTATCTTATTACGATAAACGTAATTGCTTTAATATTGACATGCATTTAAAGAAATAATGCAGTGACCAACAGTAAAATCAAAACCTCATTGAACTTCATGTTGTTATTTTAATGTCATGGTAACACAGACAGAAGGGCCTCTGCCCACCTGCTAGCTGCGTGGTTAGAGCATCTGTCCCGAAGTAGCGAGTTGGGCTTTTTATTGAGTCTGTGCTGGGCAGGATTTGAGTCCAAAGATCAGCCGCCTTCCAAAAAATGCCTTAACTGGGGGGGTGAGGCAATTTCTGTTGCAGGCACTCTGTTCTTGTTGAAGTCAGGTTACAGTACAGAAAGGAATCATGGTGTGGAGAAAGAAAATAAGAAGCGAGCCTAATTTTGTAACCTTATAAAATGGGCTTCTTTCCTGGAAGTAGAGAGCCTGGCCTCTGGTCCCTGTGCAGAACTTTTCCACTTGGAAGTCTTCTAATAAAATGTGTAACCCGCCATCCAGGGCTAAAAGGAAAACCTCCCCCTCTTTTGCATTGAGGAGATGCAATACTCATTGATATTTTGAGTTACTTTGCAATACTTAACTTCTACCGGCTAAGGGACTTAAGGACTCCTAGAGGAAATGTGTGTTTTACATGCTCAGGAGTACTTTGTAAATAATTTTTAATTCAGCATCCCTGTAGCATATGATAAGTTTGGTTATGACTGAAGGTTGCAGCAAGCACGTTTTACAATTTTAGTAAAATAACAAAAGCAGAAGTTGATTATTTCACTCTGAACATACAAACCACCAGGTAACATGAAAGCAACATTCTTTTTGTGCAAGACCAGTTTAGCAAGAGATTTCTAGTTTGGTGCAAAATATTTGTCTTAAGCTTCTCTAATTTTTCTTCTCTGGTAATGATTTTTAGGCTTTTCTGTTTCTCCTGGGATACCTTCCCACCCAGTAGCCATGATGCCACCCCTTCCATGCTTTCTGGCTACTTTCAATTCTGTCCAGTTCCCATCAGAAAATTCTTCCCAAGTTGAGAGCCTAGAGCGCTTACAGACCTCTCCCTTGGCAATGCGCTCTGCTTGGCAAAGCAGATCCCCGCCGTTCATGCCAACCGAGAGCAGTTCAGAAATCTCAGGAGAGCACATGCAGCTTTCAGATTCAGGTGGGTGAAAAGTGCTGGAAATCTGAAACTAAAGCTATTGTGCCAGTCCTGTGAATTTTTGCCCTTGCTAGTGATTGTTACTGATTTTATTGCAGGTCAGGGGAAGGTGCTTTGTTTTTATGATGGCTTGTTATAAAAGCTTTAAAAGTATTTTAACCTTGATTATTTTTTTTTTTTTACTTTTTGAATCACAATCATTCTTCCTCTCACAGTGACAGAGAAATTTGGCCTTGTAGGTATAAAGGGAGCAGAAAGTCATTCAATTGGAAAAGCTAAGTTACATGAAGTAGGGGGTATGTTATATTTAGGGGGAGAAGAATAAAAAGTAGGAAATGGATATAGGTTCCAAAGGTGAGAGAATGTGTTTCTTTAGCTAAGAAGGCCTGGTCTTGGTGTTTCTCACATTGTGTCATCTTGGTGTTTCTTACATTGATATAGAGTCACATCATTTGGAGGTAAAACAATGATGTAAGCTGTCACTTGGCATCTTCTCTTTGCTGCATTTAGCCAGAGTTTTCTTCCTTGGGAAGACACCAAAGGGTAAGAAACAAGAAAGAGCGATTTGCAAGAAATCAAAAGTTGATTTCAAAATGGGGTGAAGATGAACAAAAAAAGTGGTAATGAAACTGCTTAAAGAGGAAGAGGATGTAAATCAGACCTGCATCCTGGATTCCTTTGAACTTTTATAGTAAGACCTGACCGTGATGCTGTGAGACAGTCCCGAAGTACAATCGAAACTTTAATTTCATATTCCTCAAGGTAGCTCAGGACCAGTACTCTCCCTGAAAGAGCTTTGTCTCCTTCTTGTGCCTGGCACTATTATTTTCTTGCTGGGTTAACCTGAACCTGGGTCAGTTGCCCAGTAAAGTTTATCAAAGAGCTTCAGACATACTTCAGACAGCATAGATAAGGGAGTAGTAGATAAGGAAAGCAAGAACCTGAGAGCAAGAACATATTAGGACAAGGCAGGGTATGACTGCTTTTTTTGACAGCAGTGCTGACTTAGACACGCTTTGTGGGTGTAAAACTAAAGCTTGAAGTTGCAGAGGTCTTATTGCATCAGGTTAACTCCTGACTGGCAGCTGGTCAGAGCAGTTGCCTTTGAAATTTGCTTCAGTTGAACGTGTGCTTGAGGACTGGAATGAACAGAGACCTTCCTAACTGCTGGGAGGAGTGTGGGTTTTTACTGCTGGTAATATAAACATGAGTGTATCAACAGCTTGTATAACACTTCACATTCTTATTTAAAGGGATAAGCACCGAGCCGTTGCTTCAGTGTACTGGGAGCCCCACAAAAAAACTTTCCAGACAAGATGCTCAAGAAGAGAACAGAAAAGAAAACAAAGGTGAATTACACAGCTGCTTGCACATTCAGTACTGTCTAGCAAAGTGTCTCCACTGCAATGTTCTGCAGTGAACACATTAACCAAGCATTAGAAATCTCTAGAGGCAAGGAGTACAAATGATACCATTTGCCCTTTCCTTATTTCCAGCAGCTAGACGTGAGGATCAGGAGCCTCTTTTTTTTTTTTTTTTTGATGGATTTCCCTCCACTAACTCAATTCAATTGTATTCTACGAAGTATTTTCAAAAATCAAAATCTTGCACATGTTGTTGAAAATATAAACATTTCTAATTTATTTTATGATGTTTATTTTTCATTCATTCGTTCATTCATTCATCCATTCATTCTCTAAAGGCTTTGCTTTCATTGACCTTTTTCCTGCTGCTTAGACAACAGGCAATTAAAAGAAAAGAGTTTCCCTGAAACTTTTTCTGCTGTCAAAGAAGAACAAAGAGAACACATAAAGGAGGTGATTCCTCCACCTCCCTTTGGCATAGAGGGGAAGGTGAAGACTGAAAACATAGAAGACAGGTGAGAAATTATCTTAATCAGTCAGTCAAGCTACAAAAGCATGTTTTTTCTTTGATTGTACACATACTGTATGCATTGTATTTGCAACACAAAGGCTCTTTCCTTTGCTTGAGAGTGGCAGGTATGCACGGGCAGAGACTGGACAGGTCTAGGGACTGGCAGCTGATCTACTTCTATATGATAGGATGCTAGTATAGACAATTTAAATAAACTGGGTTTGCAACTATGATCTTCGAAGGACAGGAGTAAGGCAAAAATTATCAGGGAGAGATAACTTCTTCTGTCATGCCATTGTTTCTTCTGCAGTGGCCATCAGTTTGTGATAGTAGCATCATCCTGAGTAGCTTATTCATTCTTGTCCTTGCTCTGCCTCTTCAGCTGTGCCAAGACCAATTTTTATGTGCCTATATAATGAACAGGTAGTGAAGTAATCCTTGTTAAAATTATCTGGAGAGAGGAGAAATGTAACTTTTAACTTGGATCAGTTCTCTGATCTGGTTCATCGCTGCATTGCAAAAGGAGTTGTACCAGCACACTGAGTGGGTGCTCATGGCTAGGCAAGAATGCTTTGGTTGGCATTAGTGATGAAAGAAATGCTCGTAGAGTTGTTACCTTTCCTCTGCTGATGCAGATAGAAGCAGCATCTTTTTGGCACACTGATCCTTCCATCAAGTATAAAAGAGAAGCAGCAAACTTCTAAGCAAGTACAGACTTAGAGTAATTGTCGTGAGTGTGTTTTAATGCATTAAGCTCGTGGGGGTTGGGCAGAGAAGGAAGATGGGGACCTCCAGAGCAAAAGGCTGAGAAGAGGTGACAGGACCATAAGCACCTCTGGGCAAGCGGGCCTGTCCACATATGCCTTTTGGGATCAGAAGTGAGCTTCTGAAGTCCGTCTCCCAGTCACCCCCACGTGTTGTGCTTTAATTCACATTGTGGTCTTAGCATGAGCTGGATGAAACTACAGCACAGAATGTACTCCAGCTCTTTGTGACATTTTCACTATGGGACCAGGCTTCAGTTGGTTTGAAGTAAACTTCCCTGAAATGCATATTGTCTAACATTGAGTCCTCAGCAACAACAGTTTTGCTCTACAAATCTAACCCTACTAGGCCATGCTGCGTGCTAACAGACAGAGCCAGACTTACAAATAAAAAGATTATCCCTGGTACAGTGGTGTTAGGTGGAGGCTGGGTATAGAAAGAACAGTAATGTGTTGCGTAACCAGTAACCCTATTAAACCCAAGATTTTTTAATATTCAGTAGAAATCATGAAGAAGTGCCTAAATTAAGTCTTTAAGCACATTTCCAATGCAATAGGTTCATGTATGGTGTATTATGCTTCGTTTAGAGTCAGTGTTCAATTTGTCCCTCCGCAACGTTACGGAAATTATTTTTCTCCGCTGTCGCTCTTCACTAGCTAATTCAAACCACCCTGTCAGAGAGATAGTGAGCTCTTTGTGACTGTAACCAGCTCTAGTCTGAAGAAAATGCCTAAAATATTTTCCTTTTGATTATTTTATATTTTTAAGTAGAGACTGATAACAGCCAAAAAATATTACTTGCTAAAAGCATAATTAATGTTTAGTCCAGACAGGATGTTTTAAAGTGAGAATTAGGTGTCACATAATAGTGGGCTTTTTACTTACATGCTTCACATTTAAAAAAAACTTGGAGAGAGTATTTCCGTTCTAAACTCGGCATCAGCTCTGTGAGAATCATCGAAAGAAAATTAGTTGGAGAATCTTAAAAATAAGTACCTCCCTGTTCCTTGTCTAGGCCAGTCACACCAGCAATTGGCATTAGACAGAAGTCTTCTGAAGAATTTGTTGAAGAACAACTTACAGTAGAGAGTCATCTCATAACAAAACAGCAGAAAGGGCAGCAGGTACTGTGTCATTGGTGCGTTTACTTTGATTTTGATAAGTTCTCATGGACTTGGGTATTGCATGGGCTCTGTTTTGGCTCATTGCATGACAGCACATTTTTCCACTGTTCTCTCATGTGACATTGGAAGATTTTTCCCAAAAGTAAAAAACCTGTATTACTCGGTCACAGTCATATTCTCCAGTGTTTCCCAACAGTTTCTTCTATTTCCACATACTTTCTGGGTCATAGTTTGTGCCCGTGTCTCAACATACTTAGCTAAATTAGACCTCAGGGTTGATTCTGTTAGTTTATTTCATAATAGACGGTCCGTGCAGTCTCTTATATGCCAATAATGTGGGAATGGGGGCATTTCCAAATACAGTTTTTGTACAAAGGCCAAGTAGAGTGATACTGTTCTGCTTTTTTGCGTGATGTGCAGTTTGAGATGAATTTATGTCTGACACCTCTAGGTGTCAGGCTCAGCATTTTGTTAGGCTTGTTGTCTTGGAAGATGCACATTTCATCCCTCGGGAATTTTCTCTATGTCTCCCTGGCAAAATAATATCTCAGACTGATGCATTTATATATTTCTGCGTCACATTCTAAAAACCACTCAAACCTTATTTAAAAAAAATAGATAGAACTTGTCTCATCTTCTATTATATAAACACTTAGCACCATCTTAACTCTCTGAGTCTGCTAATGAATTAATGAAGGCGTCACATAGCAACTGCTTCTAAAAGTTCTTGTACCTTCCCTGTAGTCTCAGGGCTGTTACATATGCACTCAGTTATCCATAGTCAGTGTCTTTAAGACATCTAGTGTCTCAGCTTTTTCAATTATAAACATCTTCCTTTCTGGAGAATGATTCTCAGACTGTGTTTGTCAGGATTTTGGGTGTTTTTTTCAGAGCAAGGCAAAAGTAACACCTCGGAAGGCTTTTCTGAAACGAAAAGAAGGTATGGCAAGGCTCAAAAAAAATAAAGAGAAGCCCTTGAAAGAAGAGAGCAAGCATTCCAGAAGAAATGGTTTGGACTGCTGGAGTCATTTCTCCCAGCCTGGCCAAGTGGATGCAGGCATTCTGCAGCCAGGGGAATGCTCTCAGTTAAATCTACAGGTCAGTAGCTCTATGCAGATGGGTACACATGAACAAAAAGCAGACTGTGCTTTAGCTGAGCTGGAGATAAAGGCTCAGACTGGCTGTGAAGCAAAAGTAGTTGAGCAAAGTGCAGAAGAAAAAGAAGTGATTGGAAGAGATGAAGACACAAAAGAAAATCCTGTTGACTCGTCACAGAGAAAGTGGCCCGAAATCCTGCAACCATATCCTGAAACAGTAACAGAAATTAACCTACAAGTAGATGAGGAAAGGGAAACTCATCATATGGATTCTCTAGGGCAAGCAGGCAGAACTGATGGACCTGTGGAGCGCACCTTGCAAAAGGACCTAGGTAGGGTGGATCACCCTTTGAAGGGTCATCTCACAGAGGGAGCAAAAACCCCCTTGGAAGTCCTGAAAAAGCCTTGTCCACTTCAGGATTTAGAAACAGATTGCATCAAGGAGGCTGAGTGGAGTGCAGGCCCTGCATTCACACAGGGCCAGAAGTGGGTTCAGGTACGCCCACAGGAACTTGTTTTGGAGAGCCAGAGCTCAGAAAGCAAAAGACAAATCCATACCGGGTTTAAGGTGGTCAATGATAAGATAGTAAAAATTACACGTAGCTCACCTGAGGCTGTGGAGAAGGGAAGCTCATCCTCAGCCTTGCAGCAGAAGTGGCAAAGGAAGGGGACAGTTGCCCCGATGTGGCGTGTTGCATCTTTGTCCTGTGAGTCAAGCTGCTTATCCTCCAACAGTGATGATGACCCCAAACCTCACCATGCTCAGTATCCCTCCCAGCATGGGCCTCGGGGAGTAGATCATACTGATGGACGTTTGGATCTCTCTGATGATGATTATGCTAGTGATGAGCCCAGTGGAACTGAAAAAATATCTGTTAAAAGGTACAGCAGATCACCCACAGCAAAACAAAATATTCAAGCAATCTCAAGACAAGAAGATCCCTCCTGCAGCACAAGCAGCAGTGATTCCGGTACTGGGGCTGTCAGTCTGAAAGGGAGCAAGGCTCGCTCTTCCCTTCAGCAGTCCCTGTTTCATCTCACGAGACTGAAAAGGAGAGAGCATGAGCGTATATCAAAGAATGAGAACAGGGCCAGGGATGTTAAAAGCCTAGATATGCCATCCTCAACAGTGACTGGTGAGATTCCTGCTTTCAAGATTAAAGAAACCCCTGCCGTGGAGAAACCACAGAAAAAACTGTTTACAGATGCATTAGGTAAGAGCTACCCAAGTTTTGATTTGCACTTATTTTCCATAGGGGAAAAAAATTTCTCTTGGATTTATGACTCATTCTGTGTGTGCTCCCTAGGTATATGCCCACCTCTATCAGTATTTCTCAGCCCTAAACTGGAAAAAAAAAAGAGGGGAGAGATATATCTGTAAGTCCCTTGCTATGCTTGGCTCTCCATTGTCACTAGCCCTTTTTTCTAAGTCTGGTGCTTGAAATGCACCTCCAGGTGCAGACTTTCGACCCCATGAGAGGGGTGAGAGGTTCAGTGAGTCCCTGGAATCAGTGTTAGAATTCCCTGTGGCTTAGGTATGTTGCTCCCACTGACCCCTTGACAGTGAAACGTTCACATTTTCTATTTATCCTCCTCAGAGATAAAGTGACTTTAAAAAAGGTGGGCAAAATAATTTCTCAAATTTGCATGTTTTATCCCTAAGACACAGAGAACCTCACATCAGTGGAAAATGATGATTTCCTAAGAACATCTTCAGTCAGTTTGTCCTGTATGTGGTCCCAGTTTTTTAGTCAACCATCCTTTCTAGCCTTTTGGCCCGATGATCTTACTTCTGGCAATGAAATGGTATCCTGCTTGAGCAGGAATTAGGCCTTCTTATTGAACTGGCTCTTGACTTTTCTTCTCTCTTAGTTTCCACTGAAGGACTTCCCCCACATTGACTGTTTATCCCAAACCCATTGGCTGTCTCTTTGTGTAGGATCAATCAAAATCAGTTTTCCTACTTGCAGTAATCACCGGGGCAGAAATATTAACTTCCGATGGCTCTCAATTGCTCTGTGACAACTTGCTAAACACACTCTACTCCGCATTAGGCTGCTGTTAGAAAACGGTTCCTGCAGCGTCTTTTAAAGTTACATTCAAAATAAGGTTGAACTAACACCTGGCATTCACATTCCTGAAAAGGAATTCAGCTACTGATACTGATATATCCCCAAATCCGTTTAATTTATTGTGATTTGTAGGACTTAGGTTGTACTACAAAGGATTATTCTGGGAATGGAATACTTGCATAATTAGGCAAAGATATGTTAATTTCGTTTGATAGATTAAGCAATAAAGCTTACTGCACTTATGCGGTCTGGGGTTTTAAATACTTAGAGAGAGTTCATAAATATTCACAAAGGTCTGTGTGCTAACATAGATGTCTTTATAGAACAAACCCAGAACATCCTTACCGGAGGATTAGAAACTGGTGTATATCACAGAGGAACCCCTTCACTGACTAGGGTGAAAGAAGAACAACAGAAAGCAATGCATTTTTGCAGGTAAGTCTGTATACACCAGAAATTGATTTCAGTGTGCAGTAAGGCCCATATTTCCTTTAGGATCACCTGGCTAATAAAGATTCATCCTTATTAACTAGCCTCTTTTCAACTGTGTCTATGTTGTTTCAGAAATGAAACACTTATTTAGCTGTCTAGATAAAAAATAAAGTGCCTAACTGAAGGGGGTCAACTCTGAAAATACTGGTGCAGTTTGGGTCTTAAAGATGAGTAACACTAAATGCTTTTTATAAGTTGCTGAAGATCTTCAGATTACACATTAAGAACTCAGGATAATTTATTTTATAGAATCAGGCTTCTGATGGAGTAAAGGATAAGCGTATCATACAACATTCACATCAGGGTAGCCCATATTTCCAAAGTTAACAAAAAATGTATAGCATATGTCGGTGACAACAGCATTGTTATTTCAGAAATACCTGTCTTCAGACTAGATTGGGGATGTGCTTGGTACCATAGAGATGAAGAACTTGAAAATTCAAGAGAGCTGCTTTTGTAATTATTAAATGCTGAAAATATTTTTGGTTTTGTTTTACATCTTCATAGAAGTAAAATAATTCCTTACCACAAAATCCCTGCACAAAATTAGTTTTGAAACTATAGGGTTAGAATGGAAGTGCCATCACAACTATAACTAATTACAGGTTATGTAAATGCCTCTAAAGAAAATTTAGCATTCTTACAATCAAATCAAACACATATTTTTTAATGTGATGAGATCTGTTAGAAGTTACGAGGTACCATCTACTGTAAACACAGGAGAGACTTCTCTTTTTTACATTTCAAGCCGAGTTCTTAACTAGTGCCAAATAAGCATAATTATTGTTTTGGGTTGTTAATATATAATACAAACTAAGAAATTATTTTTCACATCTGCTTGTTCCTTCCTTTTGATTTCAAAGACCATGGGATTAGTGCCAAAGGATATTTCTAAATTACATTTATCATTTTGTATGATTTCTTCCTATAGCTGTCTTTTAGCAAAATACTTTCAATGTCTTAAAAATAAATGATTTCATTAAAGATTCTTCTTGTTTGTAATCTTGCAAACATATTGGAAGATGATCTCCAGTTGACTGTGATAGGAGTTCCAGATGTGAATATTTGTGTGATTTGGCAGTTCATAAACCTGCTAATGAAATTAGGTGTTGCTTTTACTTTTACTGATGTAAATTTTGGCTGTGTGGGGATGTATTGGTGCAGAATTACTGCAGTGCACTCTCTGCCAGCACTGCATTCTCTGCCTGCTGACAATGCTGCCTCACAGGTGACATGGCTTTGATTTTTTCATAATAGTGCAGGTTTTCAAAAGCGCTTTCTGTGGATTTATTCATTAGGCAAAGTAGCCCCTAGCATTTTCACACAGATGTTTTATACAAAAATACCTGCCTAGTACAACGTGTGCAACTTCTCACTCATTTTTTGTAATTCATGAGCTAAAACTAAACGCAAAAAAACAGCTTCTCCTCCTTGACTGCATTGACCCTGTACTGATGTATGCGATCGCAGAATCTGCTCTGTATTTTTAAACCAGTAAGCCTACTAGGAACACAAGATGGCCACTACATTGATAGCATTTCACTCATGCCACGTTGACAACTTGTGCTCGTGGGAAGCGATGAAAGTCCTTTTGAGAGCAGTGTGACATGCCTGGACCTGCCCAGTCTCTCCATTCTTTCGTTTCCAAGCACTTTGTTTTTAGACTTTTGCAGGCACAAATAATACAGGCAAGAGGGTGAAAACAGTTGGGATGTGTGTATCTAGTGCCTAACAGAGCCTGGAGAGTGCCTCTGGCTCCGCCTTTGCAGCAATGAGGTAGTTACTGTTGGCATCAGTCAGAAAATTTAGGGATGGTCATTTCCTTGTTCCTTCAACAAGGACAACTTGTTTGCCATTTTTAATACGTAATTTCTTTGTAGTATTGAATCTACACTCTTTCTGGACCAACAGCAGTGGCCAGCAGGTTTGGGGGGTTTTCCCATCTGTATTTCGCTAAAAGGGTTTTTCTCGGAAAAAGACCTTTGTTTCATGTATGTTTTTGCCTCACAGGCAGCCTGCTGCGATGTGCCTCATGCAGAGGTACACCTGGGACTCATGCAAGAATTTCAATTAGCACAAAGTACTTAGCCTTTTTTTCTATATTTTATAACTGTGATGTGCACCTATCTCCTATTTGCAACTTCTAGCTAGGGTATGAGCTGATTATCTGAGGCTCCAAAGAACTATTATGTGTGCTTCTGGCATCCTTGGTTATTACATTTCCTCAGGCCAGGGTCTGTTTTCTAGCCTTGAGGCAAAGAAGCACAGCATAACACCTCCATATGACCAACCTGTTTTACCCTGCAGACCAAGGTGGCTGCACACGAGTTGTCTGATGGATATGTTCCCTGGTCTTTGCTAACCTCCAAACCTTGCCCAGCATTGCCTAGTACAGTGCTGGATGGCTGATGCCAAGACCAGAGGTCGTGCTAGCAATGTGGCTCTCTGGGCAATTGCACGCTTGGGTTCATGCTCCAGCTCTGATTAGTTCATATGTATAGATGTAACTCTTGTGCAATTCTGAAGAGGTTGATATCAGCTGAGCTGCTGTAAGGAATAGCTATCTGGATTTTATTTTACAGGGTGCAAGAAACTTAAGGCAGTACTGTTCAGTCTTCAGTGGAAGATGTTTTATATAGATCTTGCATCTTGCTTTTGTTCTAGTATATTGTATTTCAGGTAAACTGGTCTTGATATGGAGCAGTGGTAGGCTGGATGTAATCAAGCAGGGGTTGTACTAGCTAATTTAACTGTATTACTGTGAAGAGAATTAATATTTCTATTGACTATTGATGAGACTTTGGTTTTAGCATGCCTTTAACCGGAATATTAGATAGGCTTATTATGGCAGAAAAAAAATAAAATACAATAAAAAAAAATCAGGTAATGAATTGAATTGTAAAGAGCAGCAGGATAGGGGGAGTTTGTTTATCTCTTAGTATCTTTGAGAACTTTCATATTTTGCTGCTGAAGTTCTAAACTCCATTACTAAGAGGAAAGCATGAGGTCACGGCTGTCTCCTGTAGATCTTGTTGCTTTTCGAGTAATAGTGATGAGCAGATGGTGGCTGTAGGTCATGAAGTCAGCTGAAGCAGGAAGCTAAAAAATAATTTAAATCATACTAAAATGAACTAATCAGCTGGATTACAGTCGTACAAATATACTTCATTTGAGGATATGCAAAGATTTATACTCTTCCCCTCTTGCTGAGTTTTTAAGTGCACTTCCAGACCACTCATGCCTTGAGACATTGAGTTCAAAGGCCAAATCTCTTCTGGGTGCAGAGCTCCCACATTTAACTCTTGGAGTATATTTACCTATGGCAAGTAAAGTACTTTATCACCTTTCATTCAGGTCCATGGCTCTTCTCATTTGTAGGAATGACTGGGCTGCCTTGCACGATGAAGTGCTTCATAAGTGCAATGCCAGGGAACATGCTGTGCCTTTTGCAGATCTGCCCTAATTTAGCTAACTCTATGAACAGAAAATGTGTTTGAAAGCCTCTAAGTTCATGGTAATTATGTTGTCAGAAAATTTCAATGAGAATTTTCCCATCTACTCAACAGAATAAATTTTGCAGCTGAATGCATGCTTGAGTGCTCCCAGTGATGAAGGCCCTGAATTTTGACAAGTGCGGATAACCTGTTGCCACTCCCAGCAGTATCAGCATATATGGGACATGCCCAAGCCCTCCAAAAATCATGCCCAAAGAAGGTGCATCTAAAGACAGTCCTTTTCAATAGTCTTTATGCCAACTCTTTGTTTGCCTTCTGAACAGAAAACAAATGGACCAGCTCAAGACTGTCAGGAGCCAGGAGCTGACTCACCCTTTGGAATGCAATAGAGACCAAATTCATCCACTGCAGAAAGAAAAAATTGCCCATAGCAAGTTCAAAGGAACAGCTAGAGTCACTGGAGAAAACATGAAATCAGAAGAAATACAAGTAAGCTGTCTTCTGTAGAATAAATATGCAGTTCTCAACAATTAGTATCCTTCCATGCAGGCATCTTATGGTAGCACATAAATCCTTCCACTTGGCACAGATGGCCAATTATCCATTCTACTTCTTGAGGAGAGTTGTGTGTACAGTGAAGGTTTTTCATGTTAATAGGACATTGCTTAGTTTTATATTTTAAATGTATGTCCTGCTTTCTTTATATAAGAAAAAAAATAAGGTTATGCTTTCTATTTTGTGAGGAAGGGAGGGAGTTTCCCATGTTCCTTGTACTTCCTTGTACTGGTTTTCCCAGATCTGAGCTGGCTCTTGAAAAATTTCCAACTCCTGCCGTAGTGGGTCTTACACCTTTTTGATAGAGAGAGTCATTGTGCCAGTGGCACAGAGTTATTGGCCATCTTTCTCCATTCTCATCCCTGAACCAGGAGTTTGTTGATTGTTTACTTTAAACTACCCTGACCTTTGGCTTTGAGGTGTTTTGATGATATCTAGCTGTGTATCTAACAACCTAACCTGCCTAATAACGTCCCTGAGTCATTTATTGTGGTTTGTTCTAAGTTCCTTTAGGGCATTCTGGCTGAATCCTCTATTTCAGCCTCCTTAGTGATAAAGCAACCTCTGAATATCTGTGGCTATTAACCCTATTAAAAATAGCTAGGCACAATATGACTTTAAGTAATTTTCTAGAAGAGTCACTGATAAAGAGAAGGGAAAAAATGGTGAGCCATGTGAGACAGTGATAAAGAAGATGGGGGCAGCTAAAAGCTATATTTTTATAGGATAAAAAAGTAGGCAATGCTGATGCTCAGAAATGTCTGGAACAATGTTCTGCTGCAAAAGGATGTCTAAACCAAACTGATATATTTGACAGCAAACTGACAATTTCAATTATCTTCTTGACTGGAAAAGTTTCAGAGCAAATGAGACTGGCAAGGCAGTACTTTGTTCAAACTTGGTATACTTTCTATATTTGTTATTAGTACATTTTTGAAATACATACTTTTGTACCATACACATAGTGAATGTTTTGTCTGCTCATGTTCTGTGTTTCTCTAGAGGTAATATTTATAACAGGAAATGATTACCTGTTTCAGTGAGGTTATTTTAGTATTTTGAATAAAAATATTTTGAATATCCTCCCTGCACAATATTTTGAAAGATGAGCTTTATTTCCACGTGTGATTTTTTTAAAAAATTGTTAGAATTTCTGCCAGGGAATAATTGTGTTTCCTGACTAGGTCTAGCCCTAGAGATGAAGTTTGAAAGAATTGTTTCGATCTTCTGTTCTGACCTGATAACATAATTGAGTACGGGTTCAGAAAGTTAGTTTTCCACAACACAATTACAACACACTTTCTGAGATGCTTATCTGTGTGATTCACAAGTTCAGAAGTTTGCTTCTTCTTGAAAATGGCCAATGGATGTGCCAAATTCTGACCAAGCAGCTCATAGCAAAGAAAGGATGGTGATGAGGACACAAGTGGGCAGATAGACAAGTGAGGGGAAAGTAGGAAAGGGTTGCACGTGACAACTGATTGACTACAGAGCAAAATTCACATTTCTAGCTTAACTCCACCAACGGGCATCTGCAGTGTCCAGCATGAGTGCTTTGAAAGAAGAAGACTCAGAGTTGGCATCAGCACTGGTGAGGGAAGGAGAAGGCAATAGGGAAAAATGATGGAAATGCATGTATATGGAGAAGTCCTCTCCAAAATGCACCAAATTTCATTACCTTCATTTTCCTGAACTCAGTTGAAAATCATGTGTTTGCGGTCCCCTGCTATTTTTAAGGACCATTTAACTAATCATGTGCCTTTGTCACTACATGAAAATCTGATGAACTGACATTTTTGCCATTAAAATACACCTTGTGTCCTTGCCTTTTTTTGAAAATGTACACATTTAATGGTGTTTGTTTGCATGATTAGTTTACATTTACTGATTTTCCTTCACACAGCAAGGACTTTGCTCACTTTGTAACTATTAGTTTGTTTTAAACACAGGTGTTTGCAGAGTAGTGGGGTTTTTTGTTTGGTTGGTTGGGTTTTTTTGAGAAATAATTTCAAATATGTTCTTTTTATATTGCAGACCTTTATATTGAAGACCTTTGTACGGTAGACCTTTAAGCAGAACAAAAGACTCCATGCTTCCTTCTGGGTGTATAAGGTGGTCATGCCTAGTCCAGAGCAGGCAATGACACGGCACATTTTTTTTTTTTCTGGTAGATATTAAAACAGCAGATTGCGGGACTGCAGGAGGAGTTCAAGAGAAATGAGTCCTGCTGGCACGCTGCCTATGGCAAGCTGAGAGACCAGGTTGAGATGCTGACCAGGCAGAACATGGAGCTTCGAGATGAGCTCAGAGTTTCAGAACATCAGAGATGGAAAGCAGAAAAAAACCCAGAAGCTGTGAATTTCATGGACAGAAAATCAGAGACGCCGGTACTGGAAGATATTATCTGTTTAATAGTGTCTGAAAAATTGAGGCGTAGTTTTTCTTTGGGGCTGGCAGGTGTGAATACTTTTCCCCCACTCCTGCCATGCTTAGCCTGAAGGGGGTCAGAACTCAGCTCTGTAGTAAGCCATGTTAAAACATACTCCTTGTATGGCCCTCTTCCACTTAGCCTTAGTTATCCATGAGGTGGGTACCTCTAAAAGGTGATTCAGCCAACCTATCTTAGACACTTATATCAGGGCAGACGTCTTCCCCTACTAACTAGGGGAGGAGTCTAGATGATAACTAATTTACATTCAGTGCCTAAAGTAGACAACTAAAGTCTCCTGAAATTAATTCTAGTAGTTATGTCTATAATGTCATTTACTTTTTTAATAAAACAGTTCTCCAGCCAGATGCAGACTGGTTTCTGGCAATAGGTACAGTGACACCTTTTATTAAATCTCATTTCAGTTCTTATTTTGTGCTGTAAACTTTCTGGGAAGAAAACGCTGTCAGTGGCCTGCCTTACAAAGGCACAAGTTGGACTTCTTAATGGGAATTATACCGGAGTGGAGCAGGAAAGACAATCAGGGTGGAAAACACAGCTGGCTAGTGTAAATGTCTCTGGTGATCTCCTGAAATCAAAGGGGTTTAATCATAGGTTGACAGATTCTATTACCCTTTCTCATTCGGTATCCCATTTGTTTAATATACTTGTAAGGTTAGTTGCTACCTTACTATATAACCGAGTAACTTCATTTAAGGGAGTAAAAGGAAGGAAGAAGAATGCTGTTATCCACTTCTTACACAGGAGACAGAAAGTCTTGGTGAAATTAAAAGTTTCAGACTAGAATTTAAAAGACAGAAGTCTGGTTTGAGTGGGTCATTTCATCTCCTTGTGTACCCAAGGGAGAAAAATATGTGCTTTTAAAGAGGGATCAATATCATCCTATGTGCATCAAGGCGACTAAAACAGATAGTTATCTTCTAGCTGGTGCAGTCTGGTGAGATGGATCCTACTCTTCCACAGAGTGGCTGAACCTAGGAGAAAATAAAATTGAGCCATTTACTCCTAGGTATTTCACTAATTTGCAAATCTAATATCTAGTTATGTATCTTTAAAAGATGTTAGAACGACCAATTAACCTGTCCTTTGCTTTATGGAGTGAAGAAGGTTTGGTCTCTCTTTTTATTTGATTTTTCACCTAACACTATTAAGTTCTGTTGAAAATGTAATTTCAAGTTACATTTCACTTTACTTTTAATTTTCCCAAACCTCCCTGTTCATATGACCCATCCTTTTATGGATTGTGAAGGTCAGGAAAAAAAAAAATAGTGTCACATGTACAGGAAAAAAAATATAAAAATTACAATAAAAGCAAAGAAAAAGCTAATTGACTTCTGTTGAGGCCAGATTTCTGTATTATTTCTACTGCTTTGGGACATTTAGTGATGTAGAACTATGAGAGTAATATTAGAATGCTGTATATAAAGCTCCTAGGATGCCATAATCAAAGATTGTTATGTCTGATACTGGCGAGTTCAGCAGAACAAGATCTGGAATTTCATTCGTTGTGTTTAAATATCATCATTTTTATTACATCAGAAAACCAGATGGCTTTGAGGGTTGTTTGATTCAACTAGCTGTGACTTGAACTTAAAATTACATATTTATAACAAGTTTTCCATTAGGTTGCAGAAGCTATTCTGCGAGAGACAGCATCTTCATGCAAACAAGAAGAAAGATCCCAGAGAAATAATCACAAGAGCCACAGCATCCCTCATGTGGGGCCAAAGACATCTTTGCAGAAACACTTCTTTAGAGATGTGAATAGCAAAGTATGCATTCCTATTGCCAGTAGTCACTTTTCCACAGTTCCAAATATTTATTTAAGAGAATGTTCTTTGGAATCAAAATTTGTGCAAACGAAAGTCTCTCTGTAAGCATGGTCATGTTTTCTTGCAGTGGGCTTGTGCCGTGATTCAGTGTAACTTTGCTTGTAGCTTTTCTTCTGGTTTTGCAGTAGCAGGAAACAAATTTTTTTTTTTTCCATTTCCAGACCTAACTGAATTGCCTGTTTGCAGATACGCTCTGAATTCATTGTACCTACTACTTCACGGATTGGTTTTACAAGGAACCACCATACCTTGCTTCATCAAACCATAAATCCAGTATTTTGGCATTTGAAGCCATACTTACCAATAAACACTAGTGGCCTTCTGCCTGATAAAGACCAAGGGAAAATCACCTAGCTTTTTACAAGCTGTGAGATGCTTGTTTTTGACTGGTATCTCTATGACTGCTCCTCTACAGCCAGCTTACCATGTTTCTTACACATCTCACTATTCAGAATATACAGCTATCGAAATATCTTGTGCTTTTCTTTCTCTTGGCTTTGTATTTCTTGCTTCTTATTATGAGCACCTTGGTTATTACAAGTCTACTTTCTTCCTTTTGCTCACATTTAACTGAAATCTGTGCTTTGGTCAAGGGAACAGTCTCTCTGAAATTCCCCCTACCTTCTGGAAACTAATATCCCAACTCCATCGGCTAAAGCAAAATTTAGCTCAGTTTCGCCAACACACTGCTCTCTCTGCCTGCTTAGGGACTGAAATCAAATGTAGAACATGTCAGATGACAAAGTGGGAACTGTTCTACTCTAGTGATCATGACAGTGTGTGGCTTCAAAGTCACTAGCCAGTGGCTTTCGTGAATCCTGCATGGTGCCTGATATGAAAAGAGATAATGATAAGAACTATTCTAAACTGAATATGCTTAAAAAAGCAGAATCAGACATGTGTGAAATAGTAGCTTCAAAAAGGATGCAGACATTATGTGCCTGCCTTCAAGACTGGCTCTATTTCTAAGCAATATATGTTGTTTATAAGTCAGAAGGTGGAGGGTTTAGCTGCAGGAAATTGTTTTATTTGTTCTATACTGATGTCAGATCCCCTAGTCCCTTCTACAGCTGGGATCTCTCCATTCCTCTGTGCTGTGGCAGATAGAATTACAAGGCAGACAACTAATGTGGGATGTAATATCTGCAGTTAAAGTAGCCAGTAAAGTCAAAAAGCTATCTTTGGTAGCTTACCCTGGAAATTTTCAAAGTATGAAAGAGCTTGCTTCATCTGAACATCTCAAGCACTCTTGTGAAATGAGGGAAAACCAGAAACATTTATTCTACATAAAGACTCCCTAAGACCCATTGGGTTCATTTTCCTCCTGTGGCACACAGCCATGTGCAGAAAAAATTGTGGCTTCAGCAACAGTTCTGAGAAGGGGGAAGTTGAGGACAGCAGACTTTTGGGCTCACTGTTATCTGAGCTTTCACCATCCAGCCAGCATTGGATCCAATCCAACTGGAATCCAGTAAAAGCATGAGCTAGACTGGTGGGCATAGTGCCCAGACGTCCTGAGTGAACTCTGAAATGTTTGACAGAGACACATGTTCTTTATCTGCTCTGATGGCAGAAGGTCTTGCAGTGAATGGAGCGGCTCCTAATTATTTGAGTCTGGAATTGAAAGCTCAGGTAAATGGAACATTAAACAGAAGCACAAAATCTGTGTCGTAGCAATAGATCTGAACATGGTGACTCACTTGAGTTTCCTTTGTATTTGAGCTCTCTTGATAGCAGGTGGATGCTTTCCTTCAGGATTCTGCGAATCTGGACAATCCTAAATTTTACGTATAGATAAAAGAAATTCTCATGTGGTTTCTGTCCAGAATTGAGAAACCGTGCACAGGAACGCACCAAAGTGAACGGGATAACCTTGAGTAACAGAAGCAGAGATGCATGCCACAGGGACGTGTGTATACCCGTATAAGATATTTAAGTTAAAGCTAGCTAGGACTGGTGAGTTTCATCAGCTGTAATCAAGAAGGCAAAACAACACTTAACATCTGACAAAGCTAATAGAATTTGAGGATATGTACAAAAACAACTGGGGAGCTAGTCTGAATAATGATCAGTACAGGTTAAAGACAAAGGTTTTTGGAATACATGATTTTATGGAAAAAACATATCCAAGAGATGTTCTACATCTCTGAAAAAGTCATATTCTGGTTGCCTATAATACTTTTATTAATGATGGTTTCTGTTTGTACTGTAGCATGACCTAGTTGGTGAGGAAGTGGCCACTTCAAGCTGTGCTTTAGTGAGTCAAGATAAATGTCCATTTTAACCGCATATCATTAGCGATTCTTTCAGAATATGGCTTGGAAGATGTACAGGTTGGCCAAAATGGTTAATAATTATTACTTATTAATATTTATTAATATGAATTCTCTCCAAACAAGCTGATTTCTGAATTCATCACATCATTATACATTTGGCAGGAACGAGTTGCCAGTTTCCTGCCAGACATGGAACTGTGGATAGATGTTAGTGATTTCTATGAGAAAGGATACATTAATTTGCAGGAGGGGGGAGTTCTACTGAAAGGTATACTGGTAACATTTCTTAATGTTTTTGTTGGAAAAATTTCAACCAAGGTCGAAAGTGTTTATTTCCAACCTTATTAGATGGACTTTGCTGTCTAATCTTGCAAGTGATTTTGAGGACCTTTGAGCATGCTATTTTCTTGTCTACGCATGTTCTTCCTGACCATTTCTAACTCTGAAGCAGGGAAGTATGAGTTCTAGGAATACGTAGACAGACTTTTGTAGCTGAATTTGAATTTTCACTGCTTTATCCATGAGTATTTGTTGCTTTTTCTCAGCTTTTTCAGCTGTTAATGGGAATGCAAATTCTACCTGAGACAAACTGTGGTATTTGAAGGTTATAAGAGATATTTATTTATGGGAATTGACAAATGAGAGGTTTCCAGGAGAATTTGATTTGTATCAGAATGATGAAGGACTGTAGGTATTAACATCTGAGAGGAAAAAGCTCATTAGAAAATTTAAAGGATTATTGTTGAGCATGAGGATCAAGGAGAATATCATATTTTTGAAGTTTCTCTGGTCTAGGTGGGCCCCTGAGTAACAACACCTCTTCCTGCTCTCCTCTGCCTGCCTGACACCATAGATCTATAGGATTGGAGGAACCTCAAGAGGTCACCTGATCCCTCTTTTTGCCAAGAGCGGGATCAGTGTTACTGATGATTATTTAATCTGTGCTTCGCTAACTCCCATAAGAAAGATCCAAAATGAGTTGTCATCTTCTGCTGCCTTTTAGTTATGCTAAGAGCTACCTGCTCTTTTAGTTATGAAGTTTTACTTCATACCTAAACAACATCTCTTTTGTTGTCACCAGCTAATCAGCTGATTAATTTTTATTCTGTTTTCAGTGGAGATGGGAAACAATTGATCTACCTTCTGCATGTTGGGAGGCCCTTTCTTCCTCTGACCCGGCAACCTCTTTGTATCAAGGGTCTGCATTTACTGGCAATCCACGTGTTTCCAATGAAGAAAAGTAAAAAGATTTATTGAGATAATTTGATTACTTTGTTTATAGAAGTGGTGGAATTGAGAGAATCTTTATCAAGAACCTCATCATGTATGATTAAACCAAATACTGAGTACTTGGGTCTTTTAAAAACTGTAGAGCTAAACTGCAGTGGTTGCCTGGGTTACAGTGATTACTATGATTTATGAAACGTCTCTTAGAATGACATCCATCTGTATGAAAACAGAGACCACACATAATTCATTAAGCCTGTCTTTATTCCTCTGACATTATTGCCTTAAAAATAGGTATGTTAGTGTATAATTGAAAAATGTGTAATTTATGTGAGCCATAAATATTAATTCATCAGCTTTTACAATGGCATATGTAGCAAGTTTGAGTACCTTTAGTAATACTGTTCTGCATGGAGGCTCCCTCAACTGAATAGGTTGTTCTTTAGATACATAAGGAAAAAATGTCATGATGTTCATGGAAACATCTCTTCTTTCTCTCTGCCTTCATCTTGCTCCTTCACTTTGCAGTCCCATACATCCTACTTCATGAGTTCGTTAGTTCTTAAAGTTAAAACGAATGAGCATGTGCCTCTTCTCATCATAATTATAAGGCCCATACAGGTCTCTGTCCCTTGTCTAAGGCATCACCCATTGCCTTGCATCAGTAAATCTTGACTTCTGAACATGCTTTTCAATGGTGGCTTTTAGATGTCTCATGAGGCCTTCTTTTCTAAATAGGCTTTCTAGGTAGCTTTGTGTTAAAATTCTAGCCATGAAGTATTTTCTGTTTGCAAGTCTTATGTGGGTAGTTCTTTAAAAGTTGTAATTGCAACATTCTTTCTATAATACATCACAAAAAAATGCTGTCACATGTTAGTGTCGGGCTGAAGCTGATGAATATTTGAGCTGCTGTGGGTGGCCCTGTTGGCACTTTCTGATGATGATGAGCTAGCTCACAACTAACCAGGCAGAAGAAAAGCATTTAATTTTTGCCTGATTCTACTTGCTGAGCCAGATCAGTCCCCCTCTACAGTTGCTGGTACCACGTAAAGGAGGGGCTGGAAACATGTGGCTGGTGACAGATGAAGAGGAGTGTGACTCCAAGAATCTGGGCTGAGATTGGCTTGAGCTGCTGTGAAACTGCACCAATGGCTTTTCAAGTTCTCTTAAACCACTTGGTAGCTGCAGTCTTGAGATCTTTAGCAATAAAATGATGGCTAAGAGCTCTTTTCTTCTATCAGTCTGCAATTTCTGAGATAATATCTCTTCGTCAAAAATAATTTTAAAGGTCCTTAGTACTATACCACTTGTCTCGAGCTGAAGTCCCAGGCATATTTTGACAGTTTGCCTACTCACTTGTATTTGAAATGATGATTATATTTGGAGAACTTGGGCTTATTCACAGAATCTACCTGCAGAAAACATCTCAAAATTTAAAATAGAAATTATATTCTTTTAACAGTGAATTCTATTAAATTCTGTACCTTTTAGTATCCTTGTGTGAAAGAGCTAATCAGTTGCCTATGTCCTGTTCAGAACTGTTTTGTGCTTGGAGGAAAAAAATTATCCTTTTAGAATTCTACAATTTTCTGGTATTGCAGTAGGGTTTCTTTCTTGTCTCCTTCCTTGTAAGTACACCCATTAAACTGTAATGTCATTTATTAACGTAAATAAGAGATTACTACCCACAACAACAACAGATCTCCTAAATTTCATTGATTAAATGGAAAAAATTTTACAGCTGTCAAAAAATGGCCATAGTGACTGTTGTCAGAGAAGGAATTGTGCAGTCTTCCCATGCTTGTGATTTGTTAATCCCGTGTCCCTTGAGCAATAGCTCATGGACTTGGACAAATTAAGATGATGGCAAATATATTCTTTCCATGGACTGCTTACACTCACCTTCCCAAGCAGCCACTCTCCAGTGTGTGAGACATTTCAAAATCAGAGTACCTGGTACCATATCCATGGGTTTTTTGAATGTTTCTTTGTTTCTGACCATCATGTGCTCACTCCTAGTCATTCAACAGATCAATGCATTAGAGATTCTTCTGCTATCTGACACACATAGACATCATCCCTTGCCATTTCTGGGTTGAGTTCAGCAATGCGGGCAGTGATACTATGCCTTTGTCTCATACTCCAGGCATTTCTATGTTAGATTCAGTACCTTCAAAATTCTGTGCAACCTCAGTTTTCCTGTCATACCAAAGTAATGTTTTCTTTGCAGCTGCCAGCCCCTGTCAGCCATTGTATAAATGCCATATACCTCATGGTGGTCATACAGGAATATTGTATGTTTCCTCTGTGCCCTGATCTGATGTCTCCAAAGAAAAACTGTGGAAGTGCTTTTTGAGCAACTATGATCTTTCCAGTCTAAATATTTGCTATAGTTTGTTGAAACTGTTCACATCTCATTTCCCTTCTGTGGCTCACATCTGTCTTAGGGTCCTACAAAGCTTGTGTCAGCCTTAGTTGATGGAGAGGTGTGAGGGCAAAAATGTAAAAAGGGTGGACATCTGGCAAGGAAAAATGAACTGTCACGCAATATATTTTACTGGGATCAGCTCAGCTGCGGTATCCCAGGGAAGGATATCTTTCCTGTTGTTGGCAGGGTGGTTGGACTAAGGGATGAGAGCCTGAGAGCAGCAGTTGGCCTTGCACTATGCACCTACAATTGCCCTTGACTTGCATCATCGTCCAAGTAGAGAGAAATGTGGGAAGCAAAATAAGACCTCAAATAGAGAACTATGTATAAAATGTGTGTGTGTGTGTGTTTGTACCCCCATGCAAAAATAAATATTTTTCTAAAAGTTTTAAACACTTAATGATGCACCTGTTGTAGGATTTTTAATGCTATTTGAAGATGTTTATGCCAACTTAACTCAAATGTATTCAAACCTTTTAGGCAATAAAAAGCTCTGTGCAAAGGGCTGATCCTTTGAGATTGGTGACAAAGGAGCATCACGAAAAGAAACCATCCAACTGCTCCCTTGGCAGAAGTACAACACCGACTAGCAAGAGAACACCTCACCAGGGAAGACTGACACCTTTTGGACCAGAAAAAGTAAGCCAGTAGCAAAGTCTATTTGGACTGCCTTTATTTTCTTTTTAAAATATTGTTCAGGAGCTGGATCAGGATCATCATCCCCACATAGCTGCTGCTCCGTCTTCTTTCCCTGGTACTGCAGGGTTTTTGCCAGAAATTGTCTTAGAGACTGTTCGTACATTGAGCTATTTGGGCACCTGCAGGGCAGAGCATGCTGAATGCTTTGAAACCTGCCTCCCCTGCCCTCAGAAAAAGTTCAGAGGTGATCACATGCACCAAGTGTCGGGGCACTGCACAGGCCAGTGGCTTCCTGGGGGCCAGGGACTCCCCAGGAGGTCCAGCAGGGCAGGGCCCAGCCCACTGCCCCAGCCAGGGAGAAGGGCAGTCTGGGTATGGGAGTCAGGGTCAGCCCAGTATCCCAGTTGTCAAAGCCTGTAGTGATGAGACAGGTCTGGGGTCACACCAGGAAGTCAGTCCGTGGGTTAGGGCTGGGGTTTGGATCAATGAGGTGCATGGTCAGGCACAGGTATGGCTGTGATGCAACCCAATAAGGACCAAGTGCAAGAGCCACAGCTAAAATGCAGCTCCCAAGAAAAAGGGTGTGTGTGTGTGCGCCTGTCTCAGGCTTCTTCCAGCTCTTTCATGGTCTTCACAAGAGTCTGAACCAAGATTAGGCATCTGCACCATATCAGCAAGCTGGTTGTGCGCACAGGCAGCTAAGCTCCCGCTATGTCACTGATAGCTCCCATCTTACAGTGAAGCATGACTGTATGTCAGGGCCTCTCCATTTTGCTTCAGGTTGTACATCAACCCGCTCCTACTGGGAGAAGAACTGATGATAGAAAATCACACGGAGCTGTCTCGCATCTGAGTGCTTTTAAGGAGCCTAACTCATCTTCCTATGTAAAAAGTAAGATTTGTGGGAACTTTCTGCCTGCTTAGAGTGGTCTGCAAATGACTTGGAGACACTGGTTCCCAGCTTTTGGCTGACAGGCAATATGTTGGCATTAAAACTCTCCTATGATTCTCAGAAGAATTATAAAATTTGTATTTTACAAGAGAAGGAGAACAGATTGTGCTGTTGCCAGCAATTTATTCATTGAGTCTGTCATCCTGGAAGCCCAGAAGGTGGAGAACGTGCGTGTTATGCACTTCTCTGGCCCAGGACAAAGCCCCTTCAGGAGGATGGGCAAGCTGTTAGCAAACATTAGCAGTAAAGAAGCAATGTGGTACAAGAATCTGAGAGCTTGCATCTTTAAAAAACCTTCAGAGATAGGTATGGAAACATGTGATTCAGCAATTTTCACATGGTTTCAATGACTCTTTTTACTTCGCTTTTTCTTATAGGCAGGTCTTTGCCCATCTCAGATAGCTCAGAAGACATGCCCCTCTCACATAACCACAGCAGCAACACTTGCAGCTTTGTACTCTGCAGTAACAACGAAGAAACAGAGGTATTTCACCATGTAACTCTATAAAACAATCCACTTAGTCCGTGATCTTGCTTTTCATAAACAGCATGCTAACTCCCATTTAGCTGGGAATAATACTCTACTAGCTTTATTTTCTTGCCTCTATTCATGATAAGTAAGTACAGTCTTTAAAACAATATTGCAATGGCTTGCAAATAATGTAGTAGATTTCTTTATCAAGATATTCCTGCACAACTGTTGGACATTAATAGATTTATGTTGCTAGTTAACATTTTAATTTTGGTTCAGGAAGAAGAGACTCTTAATCTTAAAAAGCCAGAAAAATTATTAAAACATCAGAATAAAGTAGCTTTTGTGACTACGGACAGAAGTGGCATAACTACATATGACAACAAAGTACCTACAGACAGTTCTCCTGTTTGTCTGGATGCTGAAGCAAAGGTTTGAGCAACTTATGGTTCTGGCTCTTATATGATTAGCAGCTGTCTTCCTTCCATTTGTGAACTGAAATAAAACACACCAAGAAAAAGAAAATCTTCCATTCCCGTTTCCTATGCTATGCAACAGACACAGAGCTTTAGGGATGGATCTGGCAACTTCAAGTACTGTGTTTACAGCTTTTTAGTGGAGCATATCATTGCCCTCTGGGAAGCAGTACTCCCTGTTCCTTTGGATCCCACAATTCAAAATACATCGCATCTTCAGACTGTAATTAACATTAGTTAGTAACTGTTCTGGATGCTATGTGCCAGATGTTAGTTAAGGCTCCTTTATGCTGCCAGATAGTGCAAAGAACACTCATTGTAATGGGAAATCAGGTGTGTAACACCCTGAATAGCCCTTAGTTACACAGTTAGTATTATCTACAGTGAAGAACCATGTAATTTGTTTTGGAAGAGTGAATCTAGCTCATACAGGTACTTTTCTTTGCAAATCAGTAACCCAATATTCAGAGACAGTTCTGTTCTTGTGTTTATTGTCTGCATTTCCTACAGTGTAGTTTTCCCACAATGCACTCTTGTCCTCTCATTTTTGGACTTTCTCTGCGTTATCTTTTGCTTTGCAAACTGAAATTAATCCAACCTTTCTAGTTATGACTAAAAGACCCAAATTCATTACAAATTCAAGGCAATACCAGAAAGAAGGGCAGCTTTCCTCCGTGTCTGTGAAAGTAAATGTTTTTTGCACAGTTGATTAAAATCAATGAAAATATGTTTACAACATTTTGGTTTATATAACACTGTGATGTTTTCATAATATAGCTTCCAAAATCAATACTATCTATAAGATCAGTGTTACATCAAGAAAGAAGAAAAAGTGAAGAGGAGGTGCAGGAAAAAATAGAGTATCGGGATGGAAAGGTGAGATAAAATAGGATGGGCAAATATTTGAAGAGATCACCAATAGGACTGCAGTGTAGATGGGAATCACTGCTTCAAGTAACCAGGGAAAATTATGTCTCCAATTGAGGGCCTGAGCCTTAAAGGAGAGCTGAAGTGTTCACACCATTAATGGTAGAAAATATATGTATAGCTGATGGGCTGGAAATCAAGTAACCAAATTATTTTCTTATCTCCCACATGGATTTGCTTTATGACTTTCACCAAGTCCTTTTTGTTTCAGTTATGTCATTTGTGGGCTGGGAGGAGTGATATGCTTACCATTAGAAATGAAAATATGCTAGTGGGGTGGCCATGGTGTTTTGGCAATTCCTGGAAGTGAATTTAGTGGCAGTGAGCTGTGCCAGCTGGCCACCACTTGTCACTGGACCAATTCATAAAATTGAGTGGTGTGCTGGACTTTCTTGTGCACCTAGACAGAGAGGTCAAAATGGGGATTGATGCCTTTAAAAAGGCATATTAACTCTCATTCAAACTATGTGGAACTTGTTGTAGCAACGCCTTTTGTCATAAGTAGGTGTAAGAACATTGTTCCATTACTAACTAGTAATTTTTCAATAAAATAATTTCTAAAAGACTAAAATCTTGCCCTCAGTAATCATTACAATGCCTGTTTGGGGAAATATCGCATTTCTCTTCCCCCAAGCATGATTATTCCTTTTTGTGTTTTGTTTTGTTTTGTTTGGGAGGTATTCCCTTTTTGTCAAGAGACTGATAAAATTGGAGCCATATGGCAGAGCTATAGTGCACCTTCTGGTTGTTCTCTTCCTTGGACTTCACCAAATGAACTATATTATGGGATTTGATATATGCTGAACAGAACCAGCTGCCATAGTAATTCCAGGAAAATTAATTAACTAGAGGCTATGCTAGGTATAAAGTCTTCTTTGACCAATATATTGTTTGTAGAAGAGCACACGTGACATTATTGCCCCCTGTTGTTAAGAAGTCTTCAGCAATTTTGCAGATCTCTGCATGCAGCCACATTTAATTCTGTAGTACTGAATGTCTGTACAGGCTTATGTTACTTGGAATAAAATGGTTGTTAACATATGTCAGCAGTCTGTGCTAAGACATGAAGTTCAATCATCTTTGGTTCACACAATCCAGAACTGGGGTCTCTTGAGTGACTTGTGTGGAATGTGTACCAGCATATATGAAATTAGTACGGGCAGTAACTCACTGAAACTGGCCAAGGAAAAACCTGAACGGCTTCCCTATTGCCACAGGGCTGTGTGCGTGCCTTACCTCGCTTAACAGAAAAAGAAGGTGGTGGGCTGGGAACTTGGGCCAAGGACTAGAAGTGAGTTCATTTTTTGAAAATTACTGTAGGTCTCTTACAGACAAATGAGGCAAAAATAATGTACCTATGCTGCAGAGATAGCTTCTGAAATACAAAGGCAGAGCATGACTTACTTCAAGCTCCAATTTAATTGCAAGGCAATGCAATGTTATGCATTTCCTTTAACTTCATTTACAGTAGATGCTCTGTGTGTTTGAAGGTAGAAGAAGTGCTTACTGATGGACGTCGGATCATCACTTTCCGCAATGGTACTAAAAAAGAGATCAGTGCTGATAAAAGGACGACTACGATTAGCTTTTTCAATGGAGATGTAAAGAAGATCATGCCAGATCAGAGAGTGGTGTGTAACACTTTTTTTCTTTAAGGAAAATTAAATGATTAAGTGATTTTCCAAGGTCCTGTCATTTATCTTGATCTATCAATTCTGGGATAAATCGATGAGGGTGTTAGTTTAACAACCCTGAGTGGTGAGACTGCTTCATCCACAACGACAAAACTAGAAAGAGATGAAGGTAACAGTCAAAGGAACAAATGGGTCAAGCAGATTAAAGGAGGCTGAAAGGTGGCAGCCATCTGAAGCAAGGACTTCAATGTTTTTTATACATTTGTAGCGTAGGTAGCACAGGGGTTACTTCCCTCTTGGCATTATGTAAATATAAATAGTTAATAATAATGTGAGCTAGACTGGAAGTAAGTGAGGGCTTGGCAGCAGTCGGACTATTTTCAATTAATAGTGCATGGATGGGAGCCAAAGCAGAAGAGATGGGAAGATGACTTTCATGTGTGCACAGTTGTCATGTATGCTACAGAGATGAAAGCAGCAACACCTAGACACAGCCATGAAGCAGGGGTGAATGAGAGGAAGACACAGAAATGCAAACATAGCTACTTTTATGGATGGCAGATACAGAAAACGACCTTGAAATGACTTTTTTAAGATGGCTTATTTTTAAGCACATTGTTATGGTTGAATCTGCTCATGCAAATATTGTGAACATGCTGCAAACACTTTACTCTCCTTCCAGATTTATTATTACGCAGATGCACAAACAACCCACACTGCTTATCCAGATGGCCTGGAGATGCTGCAGTTCCCTAATAATCAGATAGGTATGCAAGAGCTCATAAATGTGAACTACGTGTGCAGGAAGGTTTCTATTATGAAAGTGTTGTCTGATTCTGACTCCAGCGGATTAGGTTTTTTCTTCTCAATTTGCATTGTCTTTGTATTTGAGTCCCAGTCCTCAGTTTCAAAGCAAAGATAATAACAGGGTGTAAATGCATCTTTTCTAATTTTGATTATCTGATTATTTGATTCTTTAATTTCTTTAGCGGTATGCTGGATATCATTTCCATTCTCACTAAAATGTCAAAAAAAAAAAAAAATCTAATCTAGCTCTGTGTAAAGCAACATGAAAGAATACTAGACAGACTTTTCACATCTTCTTTTCCACAGAAAAACATTATCCTGATGGCACGCAAGAAATTGTGTTCCCAGATCACACAGTCAAATGCCTCTATAGTGATGGATTCAAGGAAACTTTTTTCCCAGATGGTACAGTAGTAACAGTAGAAAAGTAAGTCTCGTGTTAATAACAGGAACCAGGCATTGGGCACAGGCACAATGATACTGGCATTTAAAACTGTGTTTGGATTCCGCATGGCTGGGAAACTTCCAGATAAAAGGAGAAAGGATTTGTAAGACAACAAAGGCTTTTGCTACAATGAGGCACTGAAAATTGTTCACTTCCACCTTGGATGACAGATGACCATTTATCACTGGCAAAGTGACTGTGAAATATTCTTCATTTAGTTCCATGTAACTTTACACCAGCTAGGGTTGCTGGGAGATCACCAGTTGTCAGTGTTAACAGTTTGGGTACTAAAGGGCTCAGGATGAGGACTCCTGAGCTGGATTCCTAGCTTTTTGGTTCCCTTTCTGATCTCGGGCAAGGCACTTCATGTATTATCTTTCTATTCCTCCATGTAAAATGAGGAAAAATAACAATAGGATTTTCTGACACATGCCTCTCCCGGGCTTAAGGAGGATCCTGTTGTAAAACAGATTTCCTGCTTGCAAAATGCTTTGAGATCCCTGCATGAAGAAGTCATGTAAAATGCAGATCCCACCACCCATTAAATATTATACTATGTACTGAAGTGCCTTTCTGTTGAAATCTAATTGTGAGATCAGGTCTCTTAATGCCATCCCATGTAAATTCTGAGGTGAATTATAACCTGAGAAAGTTGTCACTTGACACTTTTCCACTTTCATTGTGTCGCATTAGACGGCTTAGTGAGATAAGTTAATAACAGATAGTGCCTTCTCATCATGTCATTCATGGCTATTTCTTTCAGGAATGGAGATAAAATAGTGGTATTCAGTAATGGCCAAAAGGAGGTTCACACTGCACAGTTCAAGAGACGAGAGTACCCAGATGGCACTGTCAAAACTGTGTACTGCAATGGCAGACAGGAAACCAAGTACTCCACTGGACGAGTTCGAATCAAAGATGAGGGGGGTAATATCATCCTAGACAAGAAGTGATTCCTCCCCTCAAAGGGCTGCACTGCATGTAAGTAGCTGAACCCATTTTCCTGGCACGTCAAAACGGTTAGGAAGATTTAAGCATCACTTCTCATTAAAGTGGCTTTTTCATCATACTGATTGTACTTTCCCTTGGTTTTCTGCTAGTTACAAAAGTGACTACAATTAAGCAGCATGGCATAAGAACCTCAAATCTAAAAGCTTTTTGAATTTCAGTTCAGTGCTGTCTTATTCTCACTAAAGCAAATCTATGGGGTTTTGGTTGTTTTTTTTCTCGGTTAACCATCACAAAAAATGTGGAAGTGATTAATGTTTTCAGTTTGGGTTCTTTGGAGCAGAAGATCCCAGACCATATCATGAGCTGTACATTAGACCAAAACCTAAGCAGCAGTTCAGTCAACAGTCATACCTCTGGATGTCTCTTCCACCGTAAATTATTCAATAATTATATGATCATAACCTAAGAACTCTGTTTTGTGCATTTGAAGACAAAATGTAATGTTTGTTCCATCCTGGTCATTATTCTGGATGAAACAGCCCTTTCTTTTTTCCTCCAGCAGTCTTCCCTCAGAGCTCCTCTGTGGTGCTTTGTTTTTGAATTAACCTCGCCCGCTACTGCCTTTATTCTTCCAGTAGTAGAAAAATATTTCTGGTGAGTGAGTCTCTCCAGCTTCAAGGCTCTTTGGATTGCACTCGATACCTAGGGGGGTTAATCATTTATCAGATGCTGCTTTCAACTACTTTCCCCATAGACTGCCTGTCCATCATCTGTCTCGAATTTTTCCAAAGCACTGAAGCATTTCCCCTGTAGAGCTCAGCTCATCACCTGCCCATTGACTGAGAAGATGAATTATCTCCTCATGCCCTTCAAATTCCCATAGCAAAAAATACACTTTCTTAGCATGCTGCTTTAGCCTTTTCTTACACCTAAGTGCAAAATAATTGCAAGATTATGGAATTGCTCTCTCTTTTCTTCTACTGGGTCAGACTGTCAACAAATCACCATTCAAATTACAGAGCACCCTTCGAAGAAATAGACTGAATAGAGCAAGAAGCGTTGCTAACATTGATCATACACATGCTGCACTTTATGAATTCAATTATGATGCCCAGAACATCCATGCAGTTTGATGTCAGCTGGTGTGATAATAAAATCGCATTGTTTTTCCTTTATCCCTGTATAACAAAGGAACAATTTATAAACCTGTGCTTTTCACTACTGAAATGTTTAATATATTTTATGTGTTTTGTAAAAGGAAACTCGAATTAAAAGAAATCCAAGAGATCACTCTTTTCCATGTGTTTTACTAAGAATTTCAGTTCAGTGCTGCCTTATGCTGACTAAAACAAATCTACATTCGTTTCTTTTTCTCAATTAAACATCACAAAGAGAAGTGAATGTGATTAATCTTTTCAGTTTGGCCGGGAAACTAGATGTGATACTGATGTTTTGTAAAGGACCGCTGTTCTTATTCCCAGGAATTCCTTTTAACAAAAGGTCCCTGTTCTCCAGTTAATATGCTGACAGTCTCTTTGTTTCTATAGCACTACAGAAAACAGGCTTTGTTTGCAGCTTTTAGCCTTACGTCACCGTTTACCATTCAATAACCTGTGCACATAATCCCTTCTAATTGTAAATTAAATAAGGAATGACTTTGTATGCTGCTTGCTCCTTGCTTTGTTAAGGACTCTCTACTGTACTTGCAGGAGGGAGTCCGATTCTGGAATAATTAGGCCTGTGATCCTGCACGGGTGTTAAGACATGCAGGATAAGTGCAAATCAGTCTCTAAAACTCTGTGCACACAGCCACGCATGTGCGCAAACACCTTGCTGCGATGTATGCATTCACTCTGCCAATGCAGGCGTGTGCCTTCTTAGCTCCTGCTTACGGGAAGATTTGATGGCAGGTAAGCATAGGGCTGGTTCTGCTTTCTGGCAAATCAACGGCAAGACTTCCGTGGGTGAAATCAAAGGGCGAGACTACTGAGGATTTCAGAGTACTTTTGCCAACCAGTGTGTGGCCACCATTTTTACCAAGACATGTTTTTCAAGAAATCTTTTACAATCTAATAGCAAAGGGAATTATTGAAATCAGGGGCACGAATTTGGTTTGAAAAGGAGGAGACAGAAAAACACCTACATAAATGACAAGCTGTCAGGTACGTTATAACTGGGAGGCCTTCGCAGACCAGTTATGACACGTGCCACTATTTTTCTGAGGCCTCCTTTCTCACACCCTGTCTCCTCTACCTTCCACACTTGCATTAGTTAACCAGAAGCAGTTCATTGTGTAGGAACACAAATAATCCAATTTAAGTGTGACTGCGTATGTACTTAAACTGTAGCAATACACATACCTACTTTACTATGGTTTTTGTTCTAGAGGGTTTATAGTGAACAAAATTTTATGAATCCTTCAGGAAGATGGAACACAGCTGGGAAACCCCACTTCTCATCTTTCCACAGGTTTTCTGGCATTAGCAGAAGCATGCTACGGCCAGTATTTGGCCTCAGTTTTGATTCAAATTTTGAATACGCTGAGACTTCTGAACAGTTACTTCCATTCGAACAGCTGGGGGCAGCAAAAATGTACAAGGGAGGGGTAGCATTTTGACCGCCATCTCAAATGCTTTGGTTGAAGGTTAGTATTTTTCCATGCACAGCTGATTACCAAAGTTTTACTACAAGCAAGGCAAAGCCGAACCACTGTACCCATCAGATGGCTGCGAGAGATGCAGAGTCTGCGAGAGAGAGGTTTGATCCAGTCTTCTGAACGTGATATTTGCAGTTTATATTCTGCCCTGTTACCTTGGAAAGCCTAATTATTGTTTTATTAAGGGTTTATCTGAAACAAAACTGAAGCAGTATAAAGATTTTTTAAAAATTACTTTCTGTAAGAACTCCTACGGAATCCTACTGGCCATAAAATGAAAGTTGTTTCATAGTGGTGTTTCTGACAATGCAAAAGTAGTTTCTGGAAATGAATGTCGTGAAGCTCACTGGATTCTTCAAAAACATGATGATTTTGTGTCATTCATATTACCTGCACCTCTGTAAACTGAATGCATGTTGAATGCTCCCCGGTGTAAAGTGACCAGTTTTTCAAGTCATAAAGCTCCCTTAGTTAGGAAAAGAAGCAAAGATCGCTGACAAAATAACAAACAAAGACTGGCATTTCTGAATATGTTTTGAGAAATAAAATTCTCCATTTTCATTCTGGGATTACTTTAATGTTGCAAGAATTAGTTTAAAGAATTAGTCAGTACTTTAATTTTAAAAAATACTATGTCATAGTAATGGGTAAATCACAATTTTTAAATTCTGTATTGTTTGAGTTATCTCTCTTTCTACTACAATTTCAGTGTACATCTATCTCCTTCAAACTAAAGCTGCCATTTATGGTATGTCTATATAACCTAACATCATGAAGTTACACAGAAGTTAAATAGCCTCCTCTTTTCTTTGTGTTCTGCTGTTTTGATGGTAACTGTTTGTTAACTAATTTTTTAATTTCTTTTATGATGCTCTTTACATCTGTCCCATCCCTGGAAGCTTGAAGTGCAGCTTCATTGAAAGGAAAAATAAGGACAAAATCTCCTACCCGGGGGATAGGCCTCTGGTCTTTATCAGAGACGAAATAGGGGCGTGTGGTTAACTTGTAGTTGGAGAAGTCAGGTGTAGGTAACCAGTGGCTGAGTTGGGCAGGCTTGTGTGGAGAATGCTCAGCTCCTGGAAGCTGTTTCTGTTTGGCTTCAGATTTTGCTTGGGAGGGTATTTTTGGCATGCTCATCTTTTCCCGCAGCTGGGAAGTCAGTGTTTTTCTTGGATGTGCTCTGGCAGTTTTCTTGGTCAGGGTAGCCACCTTATGAATCGATCCTTTTGCAGCCTCCAGGTCAGACTGTATGGAAGAAGCAGAAGTACATTTAGACACTTTTTGGCAAGTGAGTAAGCCAGGAGCCTCCCTGGCAGCGCTTTCACCAGCTGTTCTCCAGGGCACCCGCCTTCTGCCAGCCTTTGTCCCTGCCACTTGGTTTTGCCTGAAAGTGTCAATCTGTTTGTAGTTCAGCAGTTCTACAATATCGTGAAGAAGTTTTCTTTTCACAGTGTCATCAATGGAACAGTCTAAACACAGGGCCGGATTGTAGTTGACTTCTAAAAGCCATGGCTTGAATTTGTCATCAACCAGGATGTCAAAGCCAAAGAGCTCAAAGCAGTTGGAAGCCACTGGTAAGGGGGTTACAGCAAGCAGGGTAAGAATCACTATGTTATTGATTTTCTGCCAAAGGAGCATGTCATCAACCCCAAATATTCGAAGGTAAGAACGAAACTTGCTGAATGTCCACTTGCAGCCACAGCCAATCCCTTCTTTATATTTTTTATATGAAGCTCCGCATTTGTTGATGCTGGTGTTCGTTAGGTGGGCACAGACGTTGTCCAGAGAACCGAGGTCAAACTTTTCAGTGGCAAACCTCACCAGTCCTTCTTTGTAGGTGTAAATAGTGAGGGGACAAAAACTGGTGACACAGACATAAAGGCGTAGGTCCAGTTTATACCCTGAAATGAGCAACGGGTTGCTAATGTACTTCTGCACAATGACTGTACAGTCATATACTAAGTCTTTAATGTCTTGGAAAATGAGTATGCCCCTTCCACGGGAGAGATCCACAGGCTTGCAAATCCAGTAGCTAGGTCTTCTGCCTATTGACTGTCTCTCCTTACTGTATTCTGCTATAAATTTGATATAGTCATTGGGCATGATGAATGCCACTGGACTAAATTCATACAGAGCTGATCCATATGCTCCTTTCATACGTTTCAGATGCCTTGCCAAATAGTCTTTTCTGGTGATCCGGACAGCTTCTGGGTAGTGGTTGAGTCTCTGCCATGGTTTAATGCTGTGGTGGTCTGTCATGCGGAAAGGTGAGTTCCTCCAGTACAGGTTCCAGTCTGCGTCATCTTGCTCCTTTTTGTCAAATTCAGTCCAGCCGCGTTCCAGCAAAACCTCACGGACTATTGCAGGGACATTCTCATGGAGACGGAATACCAAAGGCCTCAAGATATCTCTTGTATCACAGTCATCTGCCATCACTTCCATCTTACCAGCTGAAAAAAACCAGAATTGCCAGGAAGAAAACAATGAAATTAATGTCATAGATTGTACTAGCAGTCATCACCTTCATGGTATTCTTAACGCCTGTCACTCTCAACGTATTCTCAAGGCATGTTGCCCCTGTGTGTTTCTATGGCCCACAATTGAGAAGTCAAAGGCTGTGTCTAAGCTGAAAGATATATGAGAGAGCATCGATTCCAGATAACTGTTAAAGCAGCACAAAGCACCGATTGCCGCAAAGTTACATGTCTCCACACATTATTTACTTTTTCTTTGTGGTGGCTTATTACAGCAGTAGTTGTCCCAAGGTTTTTGTATACCGAGACTTGTATAACAAAGCTTGGATACCTAGACTTTTTGGTTTTTGCAACTGCCTTCAGCCTAATAGCCATAACTTTGCCTACAAAGACTTACTTTGCACTGCTGCATTACTGCGACGTTCTGCCAGCTTAGCATGTTGCCCTGCTCTGAGCAAATTCTCTTGGTTAAGATTAAAATCCTAATGCAAAACTGATGGTAGACAGTAGGAAAACACTTATTGATTCCAATGCTCTTCCTCTGACTCACTGATAATGGTCTGCTGCTCCTCCTGTGAGGTTCTCCCCAGTTCCTGAAGAACAGGGCATATTCTTGTCCAATCACTTTCCTCTCAAGAAAATAATGTTCCACAGAAATGTACATAGATTCTGAATGAAATACCATTTCCCACTATCTATAGTGGAAGTACATAATGTGTCTATTTTTATGTCAATTTTGGGCACAGCAATTCTCATATAAACAGTTCATGAAGTGTGCTCTTCCCTCTCCAGCTAGTTCAATATATACCAGATTTAAACTAAAACACCTGTCCTACTGGCTGGTAGCACAGTGTACAAAGAGTCCCATGGACCTGTAGATTTGAGAGCGTTGGTGTTCCTTCTCAGTTTTAATTTCCTGAAACCCTACAGATCTGCTCTCTGAGGATTAGACCCCATGTTTGGAACAGAGAGTGTCTTGGACGAGAGAAGAGTGTTTGTGCTGAGGACCATTCTGACACAGCATTACCATAACAACCTCCACCTCCTCTCAGAAAGCAGAAAGCAAAAGAAATACAAACAGGGTAGGACACACACTAGACAAGACTCCTTCATATCCTATTAACAGAGTGACATCCTTGCTCTTTCTTTTCCGGCTGAGTTTTAGACCCTAGAGTGAGTAGCCCCCTCTTTCCAAACAGCTACAGAAAAAAAGGGAACATGTCACACCTGGTATTTACCCTATTTCTCTGCTGTTCCCTACAAAGCCCTCACCCCAGAAAAGCTCTCACTAAGGAGAACTCAACTTCAGTCTGTACAGGGTTGGGGGGCTGGATTGTTCTCTAAGGGAATTCAGAGCAATAATGCCAGTGCAGTTTAGGTTTTGCTCCCTTCCAACAGTAGCTTAATCCTGAGATGGAAGAGTACTGCAAGTCTGACTGTAAAGCATCAATAAATATAGTAATATACATTACTACTGGAATGTAGAATTATGTATTACTTTGGAATATAGAAAGTCATTGTATAAAGAAATTCTAAATTTGGCCACNTATAGATATAAAAAGCGTCAGCTTCAAATTCCCTGGTAATTAAGTGTAAAGAAAATAAAACATTTTAACTAACAAAGAAAACCTACCTGCTTTTAAGGAATGCATATCACACATAAGCAGAAGGTCTTCAGGTGCAATTATGAAACAGTAACTCTAGGATAACGCATTGGTCTAAATGAATGAACACAAATTTCACTCACTTGACTGTACAAATGCCTGCCCAAATGAACGCCAATCTCCTCATTAGCCTGCAGTCCCAGAGGTCTCTGTGCTCAGCCCATTCCTTAATGACTTGGAAACCTGCTCGTGTGTTTGCAGGCATTCTCCCACAATGCAAAAACTGCTACGGCTGTCTCTGACCACGCTCGACTTCAATACCTACCTACCTACAGCTGCTGCCGACTGGCACCCAGAAGCAGAGACCTTCCCCAAGAAGAGCAGGCCACCGCCACCTGTGACCTCGGGGCGGTGGTGGTGGTGGCAGACCCCACACCGGCGTCCCTGGGGAAGCACTCACATCAGCTGGGGCTTGGTGCTGGCCATGGCTGCTCCCAGCCGTTCACACGTTCCAGGTGCTGGGTTTTACACCTATGGGAGGAAATCAGAGCATTAAAAGTGTGTGTTTGCTGGGTTAATGCAGAAAGTCCCTGTATAATTAAACTCAGCGGACCAAGCAGTGGTCCTTCCTGTCGTCTTTAAGCCCTCAGGGTCACAGATCATAACATGGGTATGGAAGCCGCCCGCCTTGCAATTTAATTTCAGAAATAACCATTTTAATTATTTCCTGAGGTGATGGGTTCCACCTGGGGCACCATCCAGGTTCACCCCATCTGCCCCAGGCTACGCAAGCTTCCTCTGGCCGCTCTTGTAGCCAAGGGGCGTTGGACTGCCGTCAGGCTGTGAGGCTGAACTGGTGCACATCGCCTCCATTATTGGCACAAGAATAAATAGTTAACGCCGTGGTGGCTGTTTATGCTGGGCCGGGGGCCCGCATGAGCCCCCCCCGGCCGCACCTCCTACCTGGGCCCCGCCGCGGGCCTGCCCTGCTCTCCGCCCGGCTCTCCTCCCGCAGCGCTGCACCCCCGCCGCCGGCTCCGGCCCACACCCGGCCGCAGCTGCCGGCCCA
>VXBH01007896.1:83898-121884 GCA_013400035.1 Rynchops niger | reverse complement strand
GGGGAGCGGCGGGGGCCGTCGGCGGGGCCGGGGGACGGTCTGGCGGCGGCGGCCCGTTGCTGGGCGATGGGGAAGGGCGGGCCGTGCCCTCTCTTCTTCCCTCCCTCAGGCCGAGGCCGGCAGCGCAGGCGGCGCGTCCCGGCAGAGCTCACCGCGCTGTCCCGGCTACTGCCGGGCCGGGGCCGGGGCTGTTTAACCGCCCGCAGCCGCTCTACCCGCCGCGGCCGGGGCGCCCAGAAGGGAGACAGCCCGTCTGCGCAGGCTCCCCCGGCTCCTGCCGGGCTCCCCACCCGCTGCCCGCGTTCACGGCGCTCCCTCCAGGGTCGGGGCACGGCCTGGCCACCTGCCCTGGCTGGACCCCCGTCCCTGCAGGCTCCATGGAGGGACCCTGCTCCATAGGGCCACCACGCACAAGCAGAGCTGGTGTTTGGGGAGCCACCGGGCATTTCCCACCTCCTGTGCCTGCGTCTGGGACCCTACAGCTGCTTGGGCCTGTGGCTCATGCCATAAGACACTGTGATATGTGCCTGAAGAAAGCAATTACTTAAAGTATCAATATTTATTACTTGAACATTACTGTCATACGTTCCAGATGAATGCTTTGATCCATGGGCTCCCCAACACCTCTGTCCTCGGAAGAGGCTGGTGTGTGACCCAGCCGCAGCCTCTGGAGTCTCTGGGAGAAACGACGCAGCCATCCTTTCTCAGGGCCTCTCCTCCTGTCTGGCGTAGGTGGCCCCTCGCTCGGTGTCCTCATTGCCCACGTTGTCCCACGGTTCTCTTGCCTGAAGGCCTGACTCTCCTCTTACTGTCCTAGGGAACCACAATTTGGTTTTTGGACTGAGGATACCAGGGAACACAGGACAATCAGTAGATGAGCATTACCTGGTTTTCACCCATTGCCAGGTTTAGAGCTCTTGAAGGTTTCAGGCTCATGACTGGAGAGGGATTTATCCTGCCACAACTTCAAACCACAAAGCTAGTGCCCATTGAGACGGCTACACCTGCTCTCCTTAACCCGACACAGTCAGAGTCAGACTGATAAAAGCTATTGTTTCACTGCGGGATGAACACGGTTATTGCTGTGGGTGAGATAAGAGCTTGTGTGGTAGTGAAACTCGGGGTGAAGAAGGGTGAGTCTGCCTTCACCTGCTGCTGGTTGAGGACTCAGCACAAACAGGCCTATGCTGCTTGGCACCTGGTGGACTGAAGCAGGACTTGTGGAGCCTTCCTTGGCCATGGAAGGGCAGAGGCTTCAGTGACCTCAACCATCATTTTGTTTCTTGCTTTTCAGTGAAGAGGTGTTCCTAGCTGAACTCCTGCCTGAAGGGTTTTTTTGACATACTAAGCAGGAAAATTCCTATTGCCTTTATAATAAACAAAACTGCATACATTTTATAACTGTGTACTGTCCATGCATAATGTGTCCTAAATGGCATTTTCTGGTTAGATCATGTCCAAGACAGACGAGCACCTTTATCCCCACCCTGTCCCAGAAGTAATCCTGTTCACTGAATCACCCCATGTAGCTGTGGCTTCCATTACCAAGGTAATGAAGGTGTTCTTCACATACCTGCAGGATGGAAGAGTTGTTTTTCCTCTTATTTTACAATCAGGGAAATATCTACAGTAAAGTTATGTGACGAAATCAAGAGTGGAAAACAGCTCCCCAAACCACAGGCCACAAGGTCCTGTCTCCCATGCTGACTCTGTTTCAGTGGTGCTGAGGTTTTCTCCAAGGTCAGAGCACCTTTTCCTTGGTAACCTCCTCATGGTTTCAGCTGGAATCTGTGGAGTCAATAGCAGTTTGCTGGTTTGCTATTGCTGAATTTTACTGCAGACAAATCCTGGGTACACAGGATACACAACAGTTCAGGAGGTATGCTGTGTTGACCCTGGCCACCAGCAAAGCACCCACCTAGTTGCTCCCTCACTCTTCCCACCAACGGGATAGGCGAGAGAAGCAGAAGAGCAAAAGTGAGAAGACTGCTGGGCTGAGATAAAGACACCTGAATAGGTGAAGCAAAGCTGCGTCTGCAAGCAAAGAAAAATAAGGAATTAGTTCACTACTTCCCATCAGTGGGCAGGTGTCCAGCCACTTCCTGGAAAGCAGGACCTCAGCACGTGTAGCAGTTGCTTGGGAAGACAGGTGCTGTAACCAGGAACATCCCCACTTCCTCCTTCTCTCTCCTGAGTTTTTATTGCTGAGTACGGCATCATGTGGTATGGGACATCCCTTTGGTCAGTCTGTCTCAGCTGTCCTGGTTGTGTCACCTCCCCGTTTCTTGCACACCTGCAACCTGATCACTGTGGGGCCAGACTGGGGAAAAAGAGAAAAGCTGGACACCATGCAGGCACTGCTCAGCAATAGCCAAAACACTGGTGTGTTATCAACACTATTTTGGTCACAAAATGCAAAATACAGAACCATATGGGCTTCTACGACGAAAATCTACTCCATCCCAGCCAGACCCAGTACGGGAGGAAAGAGAAAAGTTTATCAAGCTGTATATGCTCTGAGGGAGGGATCGACTTTTTGCTCTGAGGCAGGGTACAGCATCTTGTGTAGCGAGATCCTGATTTCTGTGTTGGGCTGTTACAAATAAACAATAAACGGTCACATTCAGACAGATCAAATTTTCGCTGATGTTCATCTCAAAAATCCTCCACTTGCCATTGAACGTTGCTGTGTAAAGGAGAATCAGAGGAGGATTAGGAGATGTGTTTCACTGCCTGCTGTCGAGATGAAATCAAGGTGCTGTATGGGATGAAAGCAGAGCAGGGTGAGAAGCAGCAGCAGCCTAGCAAATCCATCTGTAATCCCTGGGCAGCTGGGAGGCCATCAGGGTTCTGCAGCCACAGTAGTTTCGCCATTTGTATTTCCAACAGGGAGATTAACAGCATGCCTTTGAGCTGACAGGGCTAAGGCAGAAGAGAAAGGTGCATCTGTGAGGGAGCCCACCTGTTGCCTTCTTTTCTGCAGGACATAATGAACCCTACTTAATTGAGTGAGACCTGGAAAAGCAGCTTATCATATGAAAAGCCATGAAGCAAGACAGGTGAAGTCTGGAGGGGAGTCCAGGTGCTTGGGAACGGGAGATGTTAGAGAAATAGTAAAGTATCATGAAAGGTACTGCTTTTTAAAAGCCCTAACAATTTGGGGATTTTTTTCCACATAAATTGTATTATTGATTTCTATCATATTGTCACAGCATTTGGTGCCTCATCCTTCTGTTACGGTTAATAACTGAGAAGTAGTTTTGAATGTTAGCTCCATGGCATGCAGCAACTTAACCAACCATGTAGTTTATTTCCAGGGGCAGCACTAATCTTGGAGATGAACAGCGTTTGTCTTCAATTTCTTTCATGCTGTCTGCCTCACACGGAGGATCTGATCATGCTGTCATTACCAATAACGATCATGATATCTACACAGTCCTTTCTCGTCAAGGTGTAGGGACACTGCACAGTAATTGCACTGTAGCACTCTTCTCCTCGCAGTAAAACCACAAAGATCCAAATCTGAAAACAATATGGTATGTATAAAACTAAATGAAAGTCGAAATGAGATGAGGGAAATCCTCACCTGAGGCACTGCTAGGTGTCTATAGGTCTCAAGGAGATATTACAGCACAGGCCCATCCTCCTTTTCTCCTTCTCACTCAATGACTTGCACTGTTACCTGCATCCTTTTTGTGGCTGGCTCCCCAGCTAGCATGCCCTGGCTGCTTATCTTGAAAACAGCCCTGTCCATGGATGGGAAAGTGGTGGAAGTTCATCATGACTGAAGATGAACTTCGTGCAGAAGACATCTGTCTTGGGAGGAAGCTGCTGTAAGTGCTCAGGAAAAAAATGGAAACAGGAAAACCAAAAAGGGGAAGAGTGCTGGGACAGTGGGATGACATGGGGAGAAACACGGTTGTCTGCTGATCTGAGACAGGTTGGTGGACTCAGAGTTAGTGGCTTTTGTGGTGTTCAGATATGAACTGTAGATATAGCCAGTTTGTAACGATGTTATTTACACCAACTGTTAAATAATGCAGGATAAGAGCAATGTAAATCTTTATTAACAGTGGTTCCATGAAATGATGTGTGTTGTCTGCAGTCAGCTGAGCAACCCCAGTTGCTGTCATCTTCTGGTTGCCTGTGGGCTTTTCAGGTTTGATTATAAAGCTATGGTACTAGGTGTGATCCAGAGATACAAAAATGTGAGGACTTTAGGAGTCTTGTTTACATTTCTTCAGACTTTATTGATTAAATAAAGAGAAAACATTTAGTTCGTTGTCTGTATGAAAGGGTGAAGTCAGAAAATCTTCACTTATAAAACTGAGATGTCAAAAGAGATTTTTACTCCTAAGACATTTGTATTACGCTGGCCTCGAAATCCGTTCCTTTACCCCCTTTCTGGAGACAGTGCCTGTTGGAACCCCCTTGGAGGCATGCCTGCAGGGGCTGGCCAGCTTGCTTTGCCTCCATCACTCTGACCCTGTCGGATTACATGCATGTTTCCTGGGTGACAGGTTCTACATTTTCCTTCTTTGTAGCAGGAGGTGTCCCAGGGGAACTCTTAGCTTCCAGGTATTCAACCACTCCATACGTCACCATAGACAACACAAGCACAGACAATAAAATATACAGTTTGATGTAGACTTGCAATTTGGTGCTATAACCAAAAGCAATGACAAATCCACATGACTCCCAGAGACGGTAATTGGCAAAGGCAGCCTCCGTGTGTTTCTCAAATAAAACGCCATAGAGTCCTAGAAGGAAGCAGAGACACGGCTTATGAAGATTAGGTCTGAAACGATGTATTTTCTGCAAAGGGAATGAATAGACAACAATGGGGAAGGCAGACCCTCCTTCACAAATGTCAGAGAAAGGAAAGTGCAAGCTTTGTCTTAAAACATTTTTGCACTCCTGTGGATCATTATAACTGAAATAAATAACAGAGCAAAAAATGACAAAATAGAGAATATCAGAGAAAAACAGGAAGAAAATGGGAGAAAGGAAGAAAGGATGGTTCTATTGAAGTGAGATGGCAGGAAGTTTATTTTTCAAATTATCAGCCCCCAAAGGGAAGCTTCTTGCACTGTCAAGTTTAACTTGGTTAAACTGATAATCCTAAAGCTCCCACTGAGTCCAGTCAGCTGCACACCCACAACTGGGGGTCAGGGAGGTTTTCCCAGCCTCCAGCTCGGACTGGTTGCGCACACAGGGAAGGGGAGAGAGCTTGCTTCCCGCTGGGTGCTGAGCTAGCACCAGTGGTGATAAAGCAGCAGGCATTTNGGAGGAATATCATGAACCTTGACTCTTCTCATGCACTTTTCTATCTAACAACACATCTGTCTGAAATATGCACATTCAGCCAAAAAGCACAAAGGAGTACAGAGTTCTCTAGAAGTCAGAGTAGGCTCAACTAACCCTTCAGTTTTGTTAAGAAGGGGGAGGCATCATCTGTATGTAAAAATTCACTGCTTCCTGATGACTATAAGAGGACATTTACTGAATGATTCAGTTTAGACATGATGGAAAACCTGGACAAGTGCATCACAAGAGGTACTTAGTTCATTAAACTGCCTGAGTGTAGCGTGGTGTGAATTGCTTGATAATCCTTGATAGTTTTGCCTAATAAATGAGCACGTACATGTTAAATTATCCTCCCTGTTTACCACTGCCTGTGTTCCCACTCCTTCCCCGGGGACTATTAGGCATGGGTATATAACAGGACTGCTGGAAATCATTTGAGTCCAAGTTTAAAAACTTTCCAGACTGATTCGTATCCTTTTTAAAGATGCACATCAGCCTGGAGAGAACTTTATTTTACTGTAGTCTACCCGATAGCTCTGTGCTAGACAATTGTTATGCCCCAAGTGCAATTATTGCTAGGGGGATAATAATAGCGTCGGTGTTCAGGTTAGATAAGAGAGAGCACTACCCACTCTGAAATGAAGCAGCTTCCACTGGAAATAAATGAGTGTCCACACACGTACGCAAACATATTGGGAAACCTTTCTAAGATGAAGTGACTCACCTACTGTGAGCCTATATGTCCTCTAGGGGGAACTCCAGTATAAGTATCCACAGCACGCCCAAGTAAACCATCTTCGATCACCATAAAATGCTTGAAGTATGCGGCACTGCACTTGTATTTATTCAGTGGTTAATCTACTGATGCCCAAGCAGCAGTCACGGGAGCTTGACAAAGGAAGGACCAAACTGAAGATCCTGTTCTGGGATGCAGCATTATGGAGTAATGTCACTACACCTCCCTGTTAAAGTTTCATGTCATCACTCGATCTTTTAGTGTGACAACGTGACAAAGCAAACTCTGTATAATTTTATAACTTTGAGCTGTGGAACAGCTGAACAAGGTACAGATGAAAAAAAAAAAAAAAGATACTGTGCAAGCATAAAGAACATGTGGTTTTTTCACAGCTAACACAAACGTGAGGTTTTCGTAAGTATCCTGCAGGAATCTGGGAATGGAGATGACCTGTTACCGTGCTGTAATACAGGTCAGTCTTGTCACAGCACTGCAGAACTCACTAGCCATCAAGTAAGCACAAAGCTTTGTCCACTGGCCATGCCTCATCCGGGGGTTGGGAACTGCAGCCACTTCCCAGCCTCCTCTCTGACACAAGTCCTCTGTACTTTTCCCTTTTGCTAAGGAGGGCACCAGGTGCCTCTTCATCAGGCATGCAGGGACCTTACTGAGGAGATGTCTCTCAAAAAGACATCTCAGATATACATAAATGCCTGAAGAGGATGGAGCCAGGGTCTTTTCAGTGGTGTCCAATGACAGGACAAGGGGCGAGCAGCACAAACTGAAACACAGGAGGTTCCTTCTGAACATCAGGAAACACTTTTTTTACTGTGAGTGTGACTGAGCACTGGCACAGGTTGCCCAGGGAGGGTGTGGAGTTTCCTTCCCTGGAGATGCTCAAAAGCTGACTGGACATGGTCCTATGTAACTGGCTTTGGGTGGCCATGCTTGAGCAGGGAAGTTGGACTAGGTGACCTCCAGAGATCCCTTCCAACCTCAATCCTTCTGTGATTCTGAAAGAAGCCAAGTGTCTGAGGGCAAAGCTTTCTGGAAAAGAGAGAAGCAGAATATAGGGCAGGTCCTTTATTCCAGTGGGAGACTAAGATATGGCTCTCAAGAGCGCTGGGAAGGAGCCTGATGAACAGTCAGGAAGACTGTGGCTGAGGAAGCGGGAAATGAATAAACAGCTTTACTTCAGAGAGAGCAAATCCTTACTGATGTTGTCCTTCCGTGAACCTGAATAATGAGAGCACCGATTTAAAATTGTACCAAAGACACAGGGCTGTGGGTTGGGATGAGAGAAGATGAGAGGGTGTCCCTTGATGTGTGTATTAGCTCTCCTCTAAGGGATATGAGCTGGAGTTGCTCAAGGGGCAGAAAAGTCTGGCTGGTAACTTCCTTGTGTGTAGAGCGGGACTCTACACGTGCTGGAAAGGAGATCGCTGTTTGTGCCAGGCAAAGGGCTGTGGTGTTTCCCCTTTGGCTCTCTAGGAGGAACAGGGTAATTTATCTAGGGAGTGAAATCATATTAAGCTACTGAAGCGACCAGAGGGACCAGAGGGAGGGAGGCCAAGACACATAATCTGTTGTGGGCCCAGTTGAGCTAGTTCTGTCACATGCATATTCCTATGGCATCTGCAAATATGAATTTGAGACAGAGGGAAACAATATTCATGAAGTGAGAGGCAAAATATGGGAGCAGATGGGAGAGCATGTAACTGTCTTACTGACACTGGCTATGGCATTGATTTAAAAAGAGTGTGACTGACAGTGATTAGCAGACTTGACTTTAAGTCATCACAGACTATAGCTCTTTCTTGCCCTCTCCAGCACTTTAGAGCCTGTCTTTAGTCTTTATAGAACTTCCTCTGGTTTTGAATGAGTTACGTCCCTTATGGAAATTGGTTTCTATCAGCTCATTATCTGAACTGTCAGTACATAATAATTGCACTGTATCACAAAGCAGTAGGACATAAAAGATGATAAAAACAACCGTAATGCATTGGATAAGTCCAATGGTATACTTCCAGTAACAGATTCCTAGGAGAAGACTGTAAGAAATGAGGCAAGTATACAGTGGTCTTTGCCTCCCCAGTGCCCTCCTGGCTCTGGCAATCAAAGACATAGAGACTTCCTGAGTTGGAGATTTCCTCTGTATACCCAGGCTTTAATAGACCCCAAGAACATTTTCCCCCGAAGTGATGTAATTCCAGCTTGAAAACATTTACATTTTTGGCAATCAATGCTATACTTTGATTATGCAATTCTATACTATGATTATTGTGTGAAAAAAGCATTTCTTTTGATATCTATAAAGCCTGCTGCCTGACAACTTTATTTGGTGCCAGTAGTTCTGTTATTAAGAGAAACAGTGAATTTCTAGTCACCTTTTCCATACTATTCATGATCTTACTGACTGCTTTCTTACTTATCACTTGTCCAGGTTAAACTGTTCTAGTTTGTTAGCTTTCCTTCAAGTGGAAGTCTCCCATGACTCTGCTCCTTTTTATTGCCTTCTTATGCCTTATCACATTTGATTATGATTTTTGAAATGGAGCAAATCAGAACTGCATGGTTTTACTTGGCTACATAATGTTGCTCTCTGTGGTTTTCTCCTTCAGTTTTATTCTAATAACTCCTAACAGCCAATTTGCTGCTTCTTTTGTTATTGAGCTTTGAGTTGATTTTTTATCCAGAGCGTTCTCCTTTATTGCAAAAGACAGGCTAAATGTGTCATCCTTCTGAGTTCTCTAATTTTCTTTGAAATACTTATACTCTTCCAGAATATTTATTCAGAGAATTTGTTATCATCTTCTGCAGTGTTCTTCTCTCTTCATCTTGGAAAATTTTGTTTGATGAGTATTTTACTTTCTTATTCCCAACTTGTTCTTATTTCTTCTACTTTCCAATGAGCTAACATATTTCTTTTAGATGCTGTCTTAAACCCGTTATCATTTTTATGCACGTGTTGTTTTATAAATAAAAACATGCAGATTTTTATTATCTCAAGAGAATTAATTTCATTGTCACCAGGACTTACCATTAGTTTGTGTCTGCCAAACGGCATCAGATAGGCCCCAAAGAGCAGGGAATACGAAAAACACAGCAATCTGCTTAGGATGAGGTTTCCACAGCAGTAGTGCTATTATACAGGCGGCGTTTGTAACTGTGGCTGTTGATTTAGAAAGAAAGAAGAGAAATATAAATGCTATTATGAACATGACAGATAGCGGTAGATAACACTTTCAAATTCTTCCCTCAGCTAGAGCATAAGGCAATCTTAAAATCTTTCTGGTTCATTGAGATTTGCCCTAACTGAGTTGATATCACACGAAATACAAGACAATCCAGGCCTTTGGCAGGCTTCAATTAATAATTCTGAGCAGTGCCCTGAGCTGAGAGATCCTCGGCACCGATACGGCTGTTAGCCCTAAGGACAAGAACTGCCACCGAGGAGGAGAAGGGGCTCCTGAAAGACTTGCAGTCACCATGTGAGGAACGTGGGAAGGGGTAAGAAGCACCGTTCTGCCCTCCTTGCCTAGTCCTTTAATTTAGGTTTCCTTTCAGAGACAGAGGAGACAGTTAAGGATGGCTAGAGGGTCTGGTGGCTTTTTGTCTTTCTTTTTAAAAGCAGAATGTAAAACTGATTTCTCCCTCCACAGGAACACTTACACAGGCTGAGCACAAAGACCCTTTAACAGAACTGAGAGGTTCAGAGGTCTTGCATTACTAACACTGTAGGTTTTTAAAATAACAATAATAATCATCATCATCATTTGGGATGTTTATAAATCTGAAATGAGTTTCATAGAGTGAGACATACACTTATGACAGACACGTACAGAAGAATATCTGAACTACTGACTGTAGCATAAAAGACTCTGAATTTCTTCTTTCTTGCCCAGGTTTAAAATTTCCTGTGGAGGAGAATGCCTAGAATCTCTAGATGCACATTGAGTCAGTCAATGAAGTTCCTAATAACAGTAGTTACTGTGCAGTGGAAGTAAGGTATCAGAGCACTTCAGTGTGAATGGCTTAGTGGATGCGGGGCAACAAATTGAATATTTCTTGGTATTTTTCTGCCTCTGTTACTCTGTTACTCATTGGAATAGTGTTCTCTGGAGAGGGAGATGTTTTCAAATATACAAATCTCTTCTCCTGACAACTTGAAAATTACTGTCCCATACAGAGGCCCTGAAGTTATTCTAGCCTGACACACTAGCATATGATTCTTTCTTTTAGTTTTCTCCCTAAAGAGCAAGTAGTAAAAAGGGCACCGTGCCAACCTTTAAAAATCTTCATGAAATTCCCAGACTGGTTGCTTAAATTCCAAGGTCACCATCCCCCGAGACTCCAATCAATGGTGTATCTCACAAGGTTTGCAGTTGCCTTCAGACCATAAGGTGAGGAGGTTTCACCCAAATAGAGAAATCCTTCTCAGGTATAGCGTAGGCCTCAACATATGTGTTGTAAGATCATTTATCACCAGTTACATTAGAACTGTGAAGCGTCAAAGCTGTAGGCCACTTTCTGAGTAAATAGTGCCCTCAAACGCAGGGTGAACTACACCACCAGTAAAGTGGTGTAAGGCAATTACTTCAATACCATGGTTAACTGTGCTACCTCTCTTCTCATGAATGAAGTTTGCCTCCAGATTGACTTTGGTTTTAATTGATAGCTGACAGCAATCTCTCCCTTTGTAGTGCATGCAAAGGCGGAAGCACTGGATTTGATATATTACGTGAGGTGATCAGTCTTTCAAGTGACCTTTACGTACCTAATGCAAATAGAAGTTTTCTACCGGTGAACTGAGAGATCTTCCCAAAGAGCAAAGAGCAGAGGGAATTTACAGCTGAAAAGCAGATCATCACGTAACCAACGTAATGTATCCCCAGGGTACAGGTCACAAACGTCTGGAAGAGGAGAGACAGTGGTGACACATTTTCTTCAGTGAAAATACGCAGCTAAGGTTCAAGGGTCTTAGCCTGAGTATTTGGTAAATAACCAACATGGATGAGATCAAAGGAGCATAGCTACAGAGTTTGCTGACAAGTCCCTGGTGTATTGACATAGTTGTCTTTCAGCAGCAATATTCCTAACCCAGTTCCCACGCAGACTGATGCCATGCAAACAGAGCAGTAACAAGCAGGAGAAGAAAGCGGAGCACTGCTCACTGTTCAAATGAAACTCCTAGAAGTGGCGCTAGGAATTTTCTGCCCTTCCCTTTGTAGCCCAAGAGATGAAAATTGACAGTCGCCACAATGACGATTACAGAGCAGCTCCCAAGAAACGAAGAGGGCCTTGCCTAAAAGAGCATACAACCAATGGAGATGGCCATGGAGTGAGCGCCCCTTTCAATCCATTCAAACACAGCAGCAAGTGCACTCTTCCGTCTGCTTATAAGCAAGGTTTGAAAGCTTAAGTGTCAAATAAGCAGCTCAGGAAGCTTGCCCCCTTTCTTTGGAGGCTGTGGGTCTAGGTTTGTAAAGAAACTGGAGGAGCAGAGGTGGTTTTGATCATTTCAGGCTGTCAGGGTTTGGACCTGTTGCAGCCATGTTGAGGGTTTGCCCTCTTACCGTTCCCAAAATAAAATATGTAGTATGTGCGCTGACTTGCACTTACACAAACTCTAGGGAAACCAGAAGGAAGGAAGATATAAAAGCTTTGCAGACTTCTGGCTTTTTTCCCAGTTTGTTATTTACAACAAGCTGAAGAGTTTGAACCTGTAGCTCTCTGATGTGGCCTTTGCTGGTGAGTTAAGCTCTCTACAGCTTTTTAAGGCTGTTCCAAGGGACATATTTACTGCTGGCCTCTCCTGTTTGAAGATGTCACTCAGAGTTCATTCAAGTAGAAGTAGTAAGCAGTAATTTAGCAAACCACAAATCACCATTGAAAACATCTTAATTTAACAAGTAAATATAGATCAGATGCAATAGTAAGACACAAAGGCACAAAAAACAATCAGACACAAACAGATTTTCATTGTCATCCACACCTTTGTGTAGTCACCAGAAAGAAATCCCTGTTCAAACCCACTGTACATTGTCAGAGGGATTAGAAGACACTGTCTTTTATCTTTAAGATGCTGGAAAGTTGCTAGGAACGTAGACCAAAAGGATGGTGTCTCTAGTATTTCTTTCTCAGTCTCTGCTTGGTGAGATTTGATCTGGTCCAGAAACGTAACAATCAGCAACACAGCTAGCACACCACTAGCTGCAAAAACAAAACAAAAAGTTCATGAAAAAAAAATGAGGAACACTGGAAGAATGATGGGAAGTCGCTTGCTGCTGTTATTGTTCTGACTTAGTGCTTAGCTCTCTGTGGGCTGTTTTGGCAGATGCATCTGATTCCGCTTCAGTGTAAAGGCCATTTCTGTGTAAACAAGGAGGCCTGATCTACATTCACATCTTCTGCCTACAGCTGCGCGCCTCGCAAATCCCCTCGGCTTAACTGTGACTGGCCTGTTGTGACAGCCGCCGGGCCAGCTGCGCGGCCACAGAGGGTGATTGCTCACCCTTCCAGAGCAAGCCAGGGGTCGGGGGGACGGAGAGCTGGCCAGAAACTGCTCCCTCGGGAGCTATCAAAAGGCTTTAAATCAACACAAGAGAGGAATATTCACTTCCAGTGCCAAAGTTTTCATGGCTAGGGGTGATCTTCCTTCAAATACATGGAAAGAAAAATAAAGGGTTAGAAGTAGAACTGCTGTCTTGGATCCTGGTATATGTTGCTTTTTTCGGGTTTTTTTGTTTGTTTGTTTTTTTGGGTTTTATTTTGGTCAGCTCGGAGCCATGCTTTGAGTACAGAATATGTGCTATTTTAAAGACGATAGTGAGCAACTCTGGGTGACTTGAAAAAGATGCAGGTTACAGCTTTGAACCTAGAATTCCCTAGCAGAAGCAACCTATGAAAAAATACATGGAGTAGTTAATCAGAAAATGATCATGTGTGTATTGGTCTAGGTTTGTTGGTTGCAGAGTGAATGAATATGATTTTTTTCATGTTATCAAGAAGATAACTGTGGCTTATAACATACATTAAGCATTCACGGATTCACAACTGCCTGCTTCATTTTAGATGGAAGGCATGATTATGTTTCGTCTCTTACTTATGCTGGGTAGAAATCCATCCATGGAAACAACTGGAGTTCAGAGTAAGAGGAAAACAAGGCATCTCTTCCTATCCACATTGCTTGTTTAGTGTGCTCCTATGTTACTGTGTATGTGCATGCTCTTTTCCGTGAACTTTTAATGTCCAAATATGTTAGCAGATTTACAATAAATTGCCTCAATTTTTTTTTATTGCTTGTTATTCTCATCCATGTCTCCTAGAATGAAATTGTATTCTCTACTATCCTGATTCTCCACCGTGGCTGAGCTGTAAACCCTTTGTGATTGAAGTCGTTGTTGATTCTGCCAGGGTGCTTATTAGTGCTCATGGGCTGATTGCAGGACTTATATTGCTGAGAGCAGGACATCCACATTACAGGACAAATATTCAAACAAATATGTCAAATCAATCAAGAGCATCAGAAAGATACTAACCACTATTAAGCCATGCAGTTACTTTGCTCTTGATTCACTTGACATATTTTGGTTTGAAGAGACCTTTGAGATCATGAAGTCCAACCATATGAACATAACTAGAAACATCCATGGTCCTCGAGAAAACTAAACAACAAAAGACTTATCCATTATTGTCTCCACCCAAGCTGGGCAAAATATATATTCAGCAACCAAATAGAGGAGACATTTTAAAAGTGTCTGTGAATTACATATTTAGCTATTTGGTTTCCCTCGAGGTAGGAAAAGACATATCTTTTATTAAGAGCTTGAAAGAAAAATGAAACCCTACTGACGCAGGGTCAGTAGACAGCAGGGTTGCATTCATTTTGCATGAACAAAGCCTAAGGGAGTGCTGTATATGTTAGTCATCAAATTTAAATTTAAACTTGTGAGCCAAACCTGTCTTTAGCAGAAAGGCATCAGCTCCAGCACACTCCGGAAGGGAAGTGGGGGAGGATATTCTTCGCATTTTCTCACCAATTAGGAATGGAGTTGGGGGAAGGAGGGAGGGTTTGCTGTGATGCACTTGTCCGGTGAGGGCTGGCTCTGACCAGATCACATACTCTCTGTTTGAGCGTATGACAAATTCCAGGCATCTGTCTCAGCATACAGAGCACATCTATGTGCAGAGGCAGCAAAGATATTTTAACAGAGCTAAGGTGACACATTGCCTTGCCAGATACTTCCCCTTTATCCAGAGAATAACTTGTTTTGAGAAGGATACTTTTGAACTTTCCTCGCTGAATGAATCTTTGCATATCTATTTTTGCCTTTCCAATTTTGTTGGCATCAGCCTTCCCTGTCTTTGATTCCTTTGTAGCCTTATGCAAGGAAGGTCTATAGCAGCTGTAGTTACTAAATGGGAGACGTGCCAGTTCACTTAGTGCTTCTCTTTATCTTCGCCTTTTACATTAAGGTATTATTATTCAAGCATCACAGCTAAGAATTCACTGAAGTTGTAAAATCTCAGCAGGGATCCGAAAACCACCCCCCAAATGACTGCATGTTCTGGGAGCTGTGGTTCAGGTCCACCTCTAATTACAGTGCAGTTCTTGTGCTAAAACTGTTTTACGTTTGGTAGGGCATCAGCCAGTTCTGATAGGCATCCCCAGATGACTAGAAGCTGGTGAGTTCAAGCACCGCTAGCAGAGCTGCTCTTAGGATGCATCTCGGACCTCTGGATGCATGATAAATCTGCCCAATGTCATCAGTAGCTAGTTCACTATTGCTGATTCTGAAGATGGTGAATTTAAAACTCTCTCCTGCATAACTGGGTAAGCTGGTGCAACCTTCTAACTGCAGTGGGGGCATACTTTTGATTCTAGTCTGTAGAGCAACATGACTTTGGGTGAAACAATGGGGTCACCGTACTGGCTTTCCAGGTGAAAAATACAAAGAATGTATTGCTCCTTTAGACAAAAATGATATGGCACTGGCACAAAGGATGTGAAACTATTTAGGAAGGAGTTGTTTACAGCTCTCACATATCTTATTTCCTTTTAGCAAATTGGATTGAGGGAGGAAGTTGGAAACTTAATCTGCAAAGTCATGCTAGGTTTCACAAGTAGTAGGTTCCCCATCAGTGATATTCGTTAAAGATGGGGTGGATTACTTACCGGTGTAGATCCCTAGCAGAGTGTATATTAAGGAGCTGGAGGGTCCTGCTGACCCCGTGGTGTTAGTGGTGTCAGTCATGCAGCCATATGCTCCACAGCATGCCAGGTTTTCTTCTGAGATTTCCACTTATTCAGTAAGAACCAAAAGAAAGGCAGGACAGGGAAAAGATCAGATGAGTGCACACTATATCTAAGGACATAAGCAGAAGGGAACCCAGCACTCGGTGATTGGTTCTGGTTTCAAATCCTTCCTGATTAGAGATGTTTAACTTCACAATCCCAGTTTAGCACACAAAAATTTGGTTTAACAGAAACAGTTGCTCAAGACAGAACACTGAATTGGTGGTTACATGGAGACATGGACTAAAGCCAGAGGCTGAAATCTGAATCCAAGCTCATTTATGGTATTTAAAGTTTCAGTGTCTATCTGTACCTCTTAATTGTAATACCCCACAAGATGGATCCCTCAGTTTACACCACCACTGAACTGATGAACCTCAGTTCTTACAGCCAGAGCAGATTATCCTTCTCCAGGTAATTTCTGTATATGTTATAGGAACAGAAACCACCTCAAGACATCTTTTTGTTTTATAAATTCAAATTACGATTACTCACTAATGCAGTCTTCCAAGAAACCTGCTTTTCCTGGCTTTATTACTTTATTACTGGCTTTATTACTCTTTGATAACATACTTGCAAGTAGAGCAGTTTGATGGGTTTGGAGTAAGACCTTTGCTGCAAGTAGAGCAGTTTGACGGGTTTGGAGTAAGACCTTTGCTTTTTTCCGTTCCATCAGTGTTGTGCTGGGCACGTGTCAAAGTCACACATGCACGTGTACTCACGCAACCTGTGTGTCACTACGACACCGTGCCCGCTTCCTCCAGTACCCTCTCTGTAAAGAAAAAATACCAACCCCAAGTGTGACCCTGAATAAGATATGCAGTGGGGAAGGATGATAAAAAAACTGTACAGTTATTTCAATGCTTTCACTGCAGAATTTGTCACTAGTTCAAACATAATAAAGGGCAATACAGTGTACCTTGGCTGATGCCTTCAACAAGACTTGATCTGTAATTTTTCAATTAAGATTATTGCGTAACTACTTTTAGTGTGCTTTTCCCCATTGCTTCCAATCAAGGCTGCTGTGATGTGAATCAGCTGTTTAATAGCTTCATAAACAACTTTAGGTTCAACATCAGATAAAACTTCATAACAGAAAGAAAATCATTACCTTATTATAGCCACGGGCTACCGCTACACAGTATTGAACAAAGAGACTCTCAGCAAATTTACCATATGCAAAAGGTTAGTCACACTAGTAAAGTGTGGAAGTGTGTAAAACAAGTTTTTTTATCTCTTCATGCATCATCTGAAGATACACAAGCAATTAGTGGTATGGAAGCGGCAAAGTAGGGTTTGCTCTGTTCCTCTGGAAATAAGGCTGCAATATTGATGAGTGAGAAAGGATGACTCTTGTAATTTACATTGGTTACTGTCTTCTGTTGTAGTATTGCCTCATGGTGTAGCTTGCCTTGCTGTGTCTTGATGCAGCGATGCAAGCAATATGTCAAATGTATGTACATGTTTGAATTTTATGCATTTTGATTCTGCAGATACCTACCGTATCTTTCTGACTGCTCAGTGAAATTATGCATTTTAAGTATACGGGCAATATGGGGGGATATCTTTGCTGCTCTGTAAGAGGAGAAGAAAAGAAGTGAGTGCCTGGAGACCCTCACCCCCCTGCAAGAAGATCCCTCCGGATTAAAGCTGGGTCTCACTGAGAAGGCACAATTGGGAAGTTTATAATATGACTGCTCGTCACCGTTGTGAAGATATGCAAGGCCTTTGGCTTTGAGAGCTGTTCATAGCATACCTCACAGGACCACAGCACTTCCTGAAATCTGATGTAACTGATAAAAAACAAGTTAGAGCTTCATTAGAATCTAGAGGAACATCCTCAGATGCAAAACTAGGAGAGGAATTTCAAGATAAAAAAAAAGAGAGTATTTTAATCCTCTTATTAACATCACTTAACATGGTGTGTGCTGTGAGGCAGAGGAGAGTAGAATGGTTGAAGTCTGTGCAGACCCCACAGCTGCACCACAGCCTCTGCCCTGCAAATGAAACCAGAATGGCTGTTCTCTCCTGGGACAATGTGTGGCTCAGTGAAGACATCGTGTGGCTCAGTGATCAGGAAAGCAGGGCTCAACCGCACTTGATATGGTCCCTTAGCATTCTGCTTTGATGGTGTTTCATCTATAGTTGCTTGTGTTTAAAGGAAGCATGATTCTCCATACGTATCATGCCTTGTGACAACTACCGTGCCATAAACGCAAGGATTCGAAGATTAAAAGCTGATGCAAGCTCCCTGACATTTAGGTTTAACCGAATACCTGTTTGAATACCCTCCAGAGGACATGCTGCTTAACGGAGCTGGGGAAGGCAGGTAACTTCTTGCTATTCATAGTAGCAGTGTATATAGAAAGCTCTTTCCATGTCCATCCTGTTCTGGCTTTGACAGGACAGGGAATGGACGGGAGACTGCAATGGGAATACACTGTAGCACTTTGAATGTCTAAGGTGGCATCCAAGTATTAATTTGTCTTCACAACTGCCCTTTTAAAGCTTACAGCAATTACAAGCATGGGAAATGAGGGCAGCACTGTTGAGTGATTCCTTCAAGCTACATCGGCATCTGCTGTCTGAGCCTGAAACACAGCCGAGGAGCCCTGGCATGCAGACTCCTGCCAACAGCCCCTTCTTGACAATTCTGTAAAGCATTCATTTTCAGCAAGCACCAGCTTGACTAACCTTGAATGTTTAACAGCAAATTAATTAAATACTACAAGCTTTGCGAAAAGGCTGCTTTAGTGTTTTGCCTTTTGTTTTAACCACTGTAAATAGAAGTCAGATGTGAAAGACTGCCCCTGCCAGCAGCCTATCTGCGCTTTACGACACAGGGGTGGAATTCAAAAGGAATTCAATAGACATCTATTTTTGAGCTAGCTGTCTGAACTCTCTTTATAGCTGATGAAGAGTTGATAGAAAATAGAGCAATTTAGCCCATCTATTTCAGACATCTACCTTCAGATGAGCTAATTCACATCTGAAGTGCCTGTTTCCACTGACTATGAAGGCAATTGAGGGTCACTAGCTCAGCTACAGAAATCTACCTTTTAACTATCTAGAACTAGCTGATCTTTATAGAAAAAAGGACCAAGATTTTAAAATATATTTTACCTTTGTTGGGAGCTTGACTAAATATCAAGGATGAGATAAGATTTCCCCAGATGCCGGAGGACTGAAATATCAGAAAGAAGACCCCAAAGTATTGGTTGATAATGTCCTTCCCATTTTTTCCTGCTTTCTCAGCATATGAATTGCCAGCAATGGTGAGGTAAGTGCATTTGGCAGACCAGAGTGGTGCTCCTCCTAAGCCCAGGATCACAGAGGTAGGGATTAGTGTGTACCTGCCAAAGAACACTTTATTTAGCATGTTATCATCCATTAGCATAATAATCGTTTGCCCAAAGATCCAGAGGCAAAAATAGACATCAAAGAAATAGAATGTGTGATTTTGATTGTGTGATTCAGTAAATCCACTACATGAATCCAAGAAAGGGCTAGTCCTATGAAGCTTAGGATGTGCAAGCACTCACAGATGTGTCCAGGAGCTAGGTCTAGGCTAGGCTGGCTAGGTCTGTGCTCATGTGCCCTGTCCTCTTGTAACTGAGAACTAAATTGCACCTTCACTTCAGAAAATGGACCACAACAACCTTCCTCCGCAGAGTTGTGTCCCCTGTCACTAGAGAGCAGAAGTAAATTGTTCATCCACTTCCACAAGGGCAAGGCAGGAGCTGGCCTCCTTCTGTGGTCCTCTGCTCCCAGAGCCACTGGCTGGAAGACAGCCTTCCCTTTTATCTTTTCAAAAGCAGTCTTAAAGTCATTTGGATTTTAAATGAAACTTCTGATTTTATTTTTTTCTCTGAAGGGAAATCTCTGCTACACACATGAATTAGAGAAGCAGCTTCAGGTGGGTGGCTGGATGCATTCATTCTGGCTTTTTGCATATTTTCACCTCTCTGCTTCACCTGCTACTGGATTTCTTTATCCCTGTTTCCTGCAGGTAACATCTTTTGCATCCAACTTTCAAATCCACAACACAGAGGCAGAGTAGGGATTGAGAAGGAAAAGAAGAAAGAACTTCTCCCTTACTGATTTTTTTCAAACAGAATAGACAGGTTAAAGTATTTAAATTGTACCAGCTAGCGTAGAAGTTCCCTAAGGAGAACGCGATGTAGCAGCACATAGAGCCTGCGATGGTCCACTTGCAGCCCAGCTTCTTGATGAGGACTGGGGGGAGGAACATGGATGATAAGATGAGTGCAGCATAGAGAACACTTAGAGAAGCAACGCCCAGGCCTTCTTCTGAGTGGAGACTGCTCTGCGTGGACAAAAACAGCGGTTGAGGCAAATGTTATCACAGGCGCATGTTACTATGGTGTACAGAGAGTGGCTTCAGGCAGAAAAAGAGAGACACAGAAGCTGGGGGTGGGTATTACTCTCTCCTTTCCCCAAAGCACCCTGATTATGGATTTATGATTTTCCTCACAATCATAGCCCCTTTATGAAAATATGATACAGAACCAGGTGAGAGTTGCTCAGATTCAAAGCTTTGGTAAGTTAGACTTTAGATTATTTAATGCAATTTGTTTGAGTTTCTCTTTGAAAGCAAGCTGAATGAAGGATAACCTCTTTTCTTGGCCTTCTCTTTTTGTCTCGGGTAGGAATATTCTCAGATCGGCATTGCAAGGGCTGACTTAGCAACAGCGGAAGATTCTTTGCTTTAAACTACAGGTCTGATAATTTCTAAATTTTTCAGAGGCCAAGGTCCAAATATGCTTATATGCTCATAGCAACCCTTTGTAGTTGGAAGTAATTGATTCACTCACACTTTCACAAGGGAGGAATAAGATTTTACTGATCTAACCAGGTTTTATAGTTTTATGCGCAAAATGGTTCTCTTACCTGGATACTGTAAAAGTTGCGATGAGAAGATCAAGATGCTGCTTATCAACATTTTCCTGTTGGATTTCATTAAAAGCTTACGTGGTCCGTTATGATTTTGGAAGGGGGGGATGAGTGCGGGGGTGTGGGGTAGCACTGGAGGAGGGCTGGTAGCTGCACCAAACACTTCCAAGCCTTGCGGTGGCTGCATGGTCCGGCCGTGCAGGACCATGGTGGCAGCCACACGGCTCCCTTGGCGAGAAGCAGGCATCAAGACAGTGGGATGAGGAGGGAGTTTCCTCTGTCAAGGAGTGTCAACATATTTGGCAATTGGAATGGTTGTTTTGTAAAAAGGCAAAGAGGCTTCCTGATCGCTGGGGTGTTATTTGTGAAACACCATATGCCTGGTTTTGTCAGTTACAGCTTCCAAAAATTAGGAGCTGGGACTCCAAAATCATATGATTAGCTTAATTGTTACTGGCCTGGGTTTGTTTTTTGTTTTTGTTTTTTTTTTTTTTGAGAGGCATGAATGTTGAAATAAATGGTGCATATTTTTAATGCTTCTCCTGCAGGCTACAATGCAATAAAAATAACCTGCTTTTGATTGTGTCTCAGCAAGTCCTCTTTAACCACCAAGACAAAATGGAGAGAGGAGAGGGCTACTTTGTGAAGCAGCACCGCTCCCTCCTGCAGCGTTAGGGGAGGCTGCATGTCCCAGCACTTAGCCTGAGCGTGCAGCCTTTCAGATGGTGCAGCTGACTCATGGCTTCTTGGCTTTATCATTCCCCTCCTCGTCAGTCTACCCAGCTAGCAACATCTCCATCCATTTTTGGGACTGTTTTTTGCAGAACTTCCCTGAACTTGGAATTTGACAGTGTCAGCGAACAGAAAATGCTCAAGGAGAGGAGAGATGTACAGAGCTATCAGGGACCTCCTGAAATGAGGTCAACAACCCCTTGTTATTGCCAACAAGTATATTATGTTCTATATCAAGGTCCACCTTTAAAGTATACAGATTTCTACACCAGTTGGAAAATCTTTCTAAAACCCAGTTGGTCAGGGTCATCTTTTAATATCCTGCCTAAACTTCCTCATGGATGGCTTATATCCATTTATTTTTCATTAGACCAGGACAGTCTTCTAGACTGAAAAGGTCCTGTTTATTTACTCTGAAGTATTCATGGACATCAACAGTAATGCTCAGTCTTTTAGTATGGCTATGCTAAACAAGACAGCTCTAATGACATCCTGAGTGTTCAAGTCATTCTAGAAACCATCTATGCTACTGTGTTTTAAGAAATTAATGTGTATAAAAGCCACAGCTGCCTGTGATTTAAAATAATATTTTTTTATTATTATGTTACATCATGACACCAGGAATTTTTATTGTATTATTTTATACTTATATTGTTTAATGGATTGGACGTATATTTTATTATTTTAATAATAATAATAATAATAATAATAATAATAATAAAATCATAGCAATTTAGAAATATTCAGAACAATCCCTTTTCAGAAATGAAGTTTCTTTTCCATTTCGCATTATCTTCTTTTGGGAAAAATCTCAGGGAAATTTAGTTCATTCAAACAGCTTTTGTGGACCTAAAGAAGTAGTCTGACACAAGTATTCAAACTATTTGAGAAGTACTAGAATAAAATATTTAGTAAATGCTATGGATCTGAGTGAGGGATAATAACCTGCATGAAATTGATGTCCTAAACTCACCTAGTAAGAAATAGGGCTCATGCTTTCCTCACAGAAACTGGGGAAAGACTGACAGGTTTCACACAACCAGCTGGACTGATGCCCTTCCAGGCCAACTGTCCTGCCAACCAGTGGGAGACACTGCACTTACCTGTAGGCTCTGGAGTCCTCCGTAAGCAGTGAAGAGAAGTAAAAATCCGAAAGAAATGACCAAAACATTCTTAAGATTCCTTTCCATGTTGATTCATACAAGGCAAAAGGTCTGCCGGTGTGCAGAGCTGATCCAGTTATTCCAGGGGATGCTTTGAGTTGGAAGAAAACAGCTTATGTTTTATTGGAAAAGGTCACTTCTCACTGTCCTTGTAAAGGCAAGAGTTGTTAATTATTTGAGGATTGGCCAGTGAACTTTACTTTTGCTGATAGTGAAAACTCTTTACAGAGTTGTTACTCATTCACCTGTTGTGACTAAGGCAATAACGAGCGCTCCCAAAGGACATCAGTCAGGTTTTATTAGATGGGTATGTAAGTAAGTCACCTGCAACACTGGGACTGATTTTAGTATTGCAGTCGTACATTATACGGCTTTCTCCTATCACTAGCGCAGAAGAAAAAAATTGCAAGCAGTGAAATGCCTGTCTGGCATAAAGATACTAATCCATAAAGGGCAAAGATTAGGAGATCGTACTGAAATCTATATTGGTCTATTGCTTAACTGAGGTTCCAAAAGCATACTAGGAAATGAGATTGATTGTGTTACAGTGTTGTCTGCATACATCAGCTCTACAGCTGTGCAGCGTACCAAAACAAGGTCGCTGGGTGCTTGGCAAGCAGGAGAGTCATCACCCATGGTGAACACCACGGCTTCGGTGTTTCAAATTTACCAGGTCATACTCATGAAAACCATTTCCCCCCATCTTTCCCATCAACTCAGAAGCCAAGAAGAAACATGGATTGAGTAGATAAAAGAAAAAGCAACTTCCCTCCTCCTCCTCCAGCCTCTGGAAGAAAACAGCCTTTGTGGGAGGCATTTTGCTTTGCCAGTGCTGCCTGGCTCAAGGAGGGATAAGTTTCCCCCTAGCCATCCAGCCCTGCTGCATCTGTCCCTGCTTTCCCCTGTTTTCAGAGCTTGTCCCTGTGAAGTTGCTTTGTCTCTGTTCATGACACATTGGCCATCCTGCAAGTCCTGACTGAGCTTTTGAATTTTGGTTTAACCTGGACGGCAACTAGGACCATGCAGCTGCTCACTCGCTCTTCCGCCATGGGATGGGGGAAAGAATCAGAAAAGTAAAAGTGAGAAAACTCGTTAGCTGAGATAAAGACAATTTACTAGGTAAAGCAAAAGCTGTGTACACAAGTGAAGCAAAACAAGCAATTAATTCACTACTTCCCATGGGCAGGCAGGTGTTCAGCCGTCTCCAGGAAAGCAGGGCTCCATCATACAAAATGGTTACTTGGGAAGGCAGACGCTGTCAGTTCAAATGTCCCCCCCTTTCTTCTTCTTCCCCCAGCTTTATATATTGAGCATGATGTCATATGGCATGGAATATCTCTTTGGTCAGTTGGGGTCAGCTGTCCCAGCTGTGTCATCTCCCAGCTTCTTGTGCACTCCCAGCCTACTCGCTGGCGGGGCGGTGTGAGGAGCAGAAAGGGCCTTAACTGCTTAGCTACAACTGAAAACACTAGTGCGCTATCAACTTCACTCTCCAAAAGACAGAACCTGCTAGCAGGAAAGCCAACTCCATCCCAGTCTAAACCAGGACACAAATAGTCCCCTTTTGAGCACACAAAGTCCTCTCTGCCCCTAAGCCAGGCAGGGCGAACAGACCTTTCCTGCAGCTGTAGCAGAGGAGGGATTTAAGCTTGGGAGCAAAGTGGAATCCAAAAAAGTCCATGCCATAATGTTAGCATATTCAAGTGGAGGTGGTCTGTAGGGTTTCCATAGTGTCTAGTGGGAATGCACAGCTAAGACTTGGTCTAAATCCCACTAGATGGCACAATTTTGCTTCTCACAGGGACATTCGAGGGTGAGGGGAGGAAGCTTTAATACATTAATTCATTTAACACATTAAAGAGGTCACAGCTAGTTTCTACTTTGGAGAAAATTCCAGTGTGTGCCTTTTCATTTTCTTCTTTTGTCTTATAATCTTCTTGAATGAAATAATGCAGAAAACATAATCTTTTAATTCTCTATTGTTAATGGTACTTCTATGTTGCAAGTCTAGATAGTGAAATACTGGCTTTTTATTTTACAGACTACTATGCTCAGCATGCAAACACTTTCAATTAGATCACAGTGCTACTCTTGTTTTGCAGTGTTTGTAATCCTCTACAAGGCTTATAAACCAATCTGATGGTACTTTGGCCTAGTGATTTCCAGCCTTTTTAGGTTTATGGACCCTTGGAATTTTCCAGTGCAGATCCTTGCATAAGGAATTTACACTTGGTGATGACATGCTTGTTTCTGTTTTGGACCCCTTAGAAATAGTATGCAAAATTCTAGGGGTTTGAGGTCATAGGTTGAAAAGCACTGAAAAAAATAGAAGAGAAAAAGTAAGAATGATGCTTGTCCTAAACAAAAGCATAACTGTCACCTGTTTGGGCAGAGGAAACCAAGGACAGTGCAAAGAGCACTTAGTTCTAAAAGACTTTATTTTAGTGCTCTTCCTTGACATTAGCAGTAAGAACAACACAGCTTTAAAAAAACTAGCATTGACTGGACTCTAGTTTTAAAATGCAGTGCTGGATAGGTTGTGTCATCAGCACTTCTGCTCTGGAGAAATTCTTAACTCCTCGCTCAGTCATGTCTGCTGAGCAGCAAACATTGACGAGCATATGGGGGATGGTGGGGTTTTTTTCTGTGTAGTTTTTTTTTATTTCTCTCCTTTTGACTGATCAAAGACATTTCGGCCTGTTCCACATCCCTTGCCCAGAGCTTTCGGTTATCCAACTGCCGGGTCCTGAGCCCCTACTTAGGAATGTGCGGAGTCTTTACCAAGGAGATCTGATAAGGCTGAGGATCTCTTCCTTTGGTACCAGGCAGTGGGTGGCTCCGGCAGGCCTGCTCTCTATCACCCTTGACACCTCTTTCATTCTTTCTGCCAGTCTAACTAAGATTAAGTGAGCCTCAGGAGCTGTGCACTGCATTTTGGGCTTAGCTTTCGCATAAGGAGGCTGCAGCCACCAAACTGAAATGTCTTGCAGAGCGCAATCACAAAAATGGGAGATAGAAGAGGCTGGTTAAATTCATTACTCCATCCCACAGCCAGTCATGTTTATTTTCCTGTGTTTATTTTCTCAGTGTAAATGAGGGCATCCTTTGCTTAAAAGATTATAGCACCAGAGGCTAATCTTTGGGGAGTTTTGTGCTTCATAATTATCATTTCCCTATTTACTCTTTACTGGTTAAATATATTGTTTAGGCAGATATTTTAACAACAACAAAATAAAAACCACCAAACCCAACACTCAGAATACTCACCATAGGATTTTTCTGTTTTAGGAGGCTTTTAATTGATTAGCTCCTTGGTGGTAAACAGTCTCCCTTGCGTCTATCAGTAGAAAGCATGAATATTTTTATATGCCAGCTGGCCAATGGTTTGGCCACCCACATAGTATGGGCAAGTGTTGCAAGAGCTGTTCTCAGAACTGGCCCTAACTGGGTCTGGTCTCCGAGGAGCCGCCACTGACCAGGAGCTGCAGGGGACAACTGTTTGCCCCTGGATGCCTCCAAACTCAGGGGTGAGGAGAGGGGAGAGTGGAGACAGCCTGTGTATTCTACCTTGGAGAAATGAAACTGATTCCTGCCCTTTTTCCATGGTGAAAGTATTGCAGATGTACTAGAGGGGAACATCAGGACAGAGCCTCTTCTCCTGAGCTCAAGCAGTACTAGAAAACGCTTAGTATACTGTCTTGTGCTGGAGCTCTTAACTGTGGGAAAGCCAGCAGATTGCCTGGTCCTTCTCGATAAGCTACAGAGAACTACCTGGCTCACACTCTGAGCTGGTTGAACCCATGCTGCTGGTATTTAATCCATCCTGTTAGACACACGAGTCCTGAACTGTCTTTCCAGAGACTACTGTGGGGTAGTCAGGACCCTCCTTTGACTAAGCTACCACCAACCCAAATGCTCACTTTCTGGGGCTGTCACACAGAAGACACTCTTCATGAGCTGTAGCAGTGTGAGCGTCCTGAGGAAATAAATTACTTCTCCTGAGAGTGGGGTACCTGTAAAACATAAGGCTGACACAATGGGCAACATTAAATGATCTAGATTTGTAAATCTTCGCAGTTTGCAAATGGCATAGGAAAGCATGGCTGACTCATAGGAGATGCCCAAGCTTGTCTAACACTATTGTAGCCACTCTTTTTTTCCAAAGTCCTGTTATCCCAGGAAATTATCCTGTCCTGACATACCTGCAGTGTTCCCACCTGCCAGACCAACGTCTGAGTTATCCATTTTCAGTAGCTTCTTCAGAAGAAAAGGGGCTAATTAAAATTCAAGGCTGCTTGGCCCAGGCTACCTACACAGTGTTTCCTTTCTTGCTGTGAAAGCCTGGCCATATCACTCTGTTCTTCCCTTTCTCTTTCACCTGCATTTGTGCCCTGCTGATTTTGGAGTTGAAGCAGGAATGGCTAAATGTGACACACGTGCCTTGTGAAGCCCAGACAGGGCTGACAGGGGCCCTAGAAAATAGAGGCTGTTACACGTTGAGAGAAGGGTCACAATTCGGATGTGGGATTCATAACACTGGGCTGAACACATCAAGTAGTAAAAGCTGTTTTCTTCTGGCAAGGGGGTCGGAAGGGAGTTGCCAATCAGTAAGTTCATTTTGCCCATGAAATGGGTGGAAAATAATTTTTGTTGTGCCAAAGGCTCCATCGATGTGAGTTGCTCCTGTGTGCCTCTAAAGGTCTAAACATCTCCACCTCCTCCAGCATTTCAGCTCTCATTTCCAAGTTTCCTGTATTTCCCTTCTCTCCTTTGAAATACTCCTCCTTTCCACCATGGAATGCATCCACAGATATTGTCCTTTCATCTCTTCTCCCAAGATCCCTCTACATGCATGGCTGCATAGACATCAGTATGCCAGTTCTGTCTGAATCCTACCTGCTGACATCCTCTGTCTTTCTCTGGAGGCACCAAACTGTCTATCTCAATCTTCCTTTATGTCCTTGATGCATGCTGTCCTTTCTTACTGCGCTGCTGTTCCCTGGCCATCACCCTGCCTTCATCAGCTTCTCCCTCCTTACCCCATCTCCTCAGCGCCAACGGGCTTCTTGCTTCTTAAGGGAGTCACCTGGAAACTGCTGGTTGTGTTCCCGTCTCACAGGTCGTTATACTACTTTTAGCCTCCCTGGCTGTAAAGTCCCTCTCCCTCCTCCCTCAACACAGCTCTTAATACCTCATGAGGCCCCTTCCCAGCGCCACTACCTATCCCTCAAGGAAGAAGAGGAGAGATGCCTTGTTTTCTGGGCTGGGAGCCAGCTCATGGTAGAAGGGGGGCCAAAGAGAAAAAGACCAGAGTGGGTACAGGCCATGGGCTCAAATGCAGCTGTGTTTATTCTGTCAGTAGGACCATGCAGGAGACTTTCCCTGCAGGGCATTTGTCTGCTCTGCTGAATCCAGCTATCCAAATAAACAATGTTGTCTCTATAGTAAAGGCAGGACTCAGTTTAGGATGGGATGATGTGATGCCAGTCCAGGCTCACTGATAAATTTTTATGAGCCAGAGAAACAGTTCCTGTAAGTGTTGGACTTCTTATAGATGTTACTCACCTCCTGAGATATTCACCTCTCTTGGCTGGAGCTTTCAATGCGTGAACGCATCTATGAGGGTGCTGACTGATACTAATTCTAGCCTAGGGAGAGTTTCAAGCATTTTGAAGGTAAGCCCCTGCCCTGTGTGGCAGCCGACCTCTCTGCAGAGGACAGCTAAGGAGATCAGCCTCTCCAGCCTGACAGCTGCCCCTGAACAGCCCCTTGTTTCTCCACTGGAGTTGTCTTGCATTCATTCTCTTATATAAAGGTGCTTTCATCTGGTTCAGACTCAGCCTGTTCACGTTTTAGCTTCTTAAAGCTGTTGCCTGAGCACTGACATTGTACATTTGGCTTGCTCTGCATTTTGGGTGTTTCAGAATAGCTGAGGTAAACCCTTTTCTAATCCTAAAGCAGCGTCTGTGATTCAGTTGGTAGGACTTAACACCCTGCTAAGATAAACATGCCACTGTTGTGATGTGTGCTTTTATAATGAAAGGGTAGGGAGGCGGATCCTGCATAGGAACAATAGACTTTTGTATGGCAGTGGCTCTGAAGTCTTAAGAGCCATTTGCTGGAAACTGCTCTACTGCATACTAGTTGTTCACATGAGTATGCATCAGAAATTCCTTGCACACACCCGTGATGTGGGCTGGGAGGATGGGACTCAGTCAGCACCCCCAACCATGGACTGTCACCTTTCCTTTTTGGTTCAGAGGTGGCTGCTCATGTTATTAATGTCCACTGTCAAGCTAGCACAAAAAAAGGGTCTATAATGCTCAGCCAGGAAGCCCCTGCTTTTTAGAGGCTATCACAAAGACTTGTGACCAATTTATCTCCTTGTGGAAATAAGAAAGGGAAAGAGAGTGGCGCTTGATCCCAGAGAGCCAGGTTGCATAGAGGCATATCAGTGTCGACGTCCCGGGATGTGGAGGTTCTCACTCTCCAGGGCCTTCCACCTTTCATTTGTCCATCGGTTGCACCCATGCCTGGAGACTGGCATAAGAGGAATATTTACCACATATTTACCACCCCTTTGCCATCTGTGTAAGTATCTATGGCAGATAAAAGGTAGCACGAACCTTTTCCTCTGTAAGCTTGCTCTCACTCGCTTCTGCTTTCTGTCACTGAGTGGCGTATAGGAGCGGGCACTACCAAGCTGCAGAAGTGCAAGCAGGGGCTCTTGAGCACAAAGCGTGAAAAAAGGGCAGTTCTGTACAGGCTGGTGTGCAGTGTGGCATTAGAGAAAGGGCTTGTTATAGACAAATAATATGTATTAGAGTTATTCAGATCAGGTGATTTTTTTTGTTGTTGTTTTCTTTCCTGCGGTAAATTTTGATGACAAAATGTCTTCCCTACCCCAGTAGATATCACCAAGTACCTGAGGCAGGTGATTACCTGTTTTACCCGGCTTTCTCTGTGACAAAATATGGGGAAGCTCCATAGCCTTCCCCTCGGGTCAGAGAGAGTCTCTCCCAGGCCTGAGCAATAGACTCCTTCCCTTGCCCTGGTATCAGTAAAACATGCAGCCACCCAGGACACTGTTTCTCCACCAGCCATCCTTGACCCTTTTCCTCCCATCCGCAGCCCTGCCTTCTCCCACACACCCCCTCAGGCCCATTAGTCTGCGCCTCTTGCATTCAATCAAATCAAATTACCTTTTTGAGCGGCTTCCTGTACTTTGAGACTATGATAGACCTCCGTGGAAACAGGTACCAGAGTCCAGCTGGGAATGTCTTGATGGTTGCTGCGCTGAACAAGCTTCGTATTTCCTATCTGTCTGTGTACTTCTAATCTTGCACTGATCTTTACGGAAATTGCCCCACTATGCTTATGAGTGTTGCAAAACTCCTATCCCACCCTTGTTTGGAAACTCTTCTTCATTTTGTCAGTTCTTATGTGAGCCTTGAACCAAGAAACAAACAGTATTTAGGAAGATAGGACACATACAACTCCACCTTTTGCTTATCATCTGAAATAAGAGTAATTACTATTTCACTTGCATTCTTGCTTGCATATTCCTTTCTCGTGATCTGAACTGTTCCACCAAAGTGCTCCCACCTCCAGAAAAATGCTGAGATTGCTAATCAGAGTCACTCTGTCCATTTCACAGAAGCCATTCCCTAACTTCAGGATGGTGAGGACTATCTGTCACACACACACACCCCCCGCCATGGTGTGGTGGGCACACCGTGGGGACCTGAAAGTGAAAAGTGACAGTCTATTACCACGGGTTCCTTAGTCATTTAGCAGTACCACAGGAACAGTCACTGCATACTGGTAGTCTTATCTGGGATTGTATCTCTGGAAAATCATCCTTGCTGGTTTATTTTTCCTATTAAAAGTCACTGGCAGAGTCTGTTCCAGGATCCACTGCAACCACTGGAATAATGCTGACTTTGGCAACAGTAGCGTCAGTCCTTCACGTGCTGGTTGATGGATGCCCTTGGCTTTCCCACAGGAGAGAGTTAAGGCTTGGTGAAGTCAGGTTGCGCAGGAGGCTAAAGACTTCCAAGCATTGTAGGACAATGTAGAGGAAAAACTGTCAGAGCAGGCGGCAGGAAATCTAGAAGCAATATCTAGTTCCTTACAGAATACAAATTTCAATAGGCTGTCTGTGAAAAAAGGTATTTCCATTCCGTTTGCTAGATTCTCTAAGGCCAACAAGCAGACCAGAGTGGACTAAATATGTCCGTGGCTACTTTAAAAAAATATTTCAATATGTTTAGCTGACAGAAATTACAAAACTTATGCTAAATATGGATTCCTCCATGCCAGACCTCTGGAGGCATGGTAGTTTTAATTATTCAGCATTAAAAACAGATTTAATTGAGTTTTATCTTAAACATTGTCTTCCAGAGATAACTTTTTAGAGTGATTACAAGTGTTTTTCTTAAACAGACTGACAGAAAGGAACACTGAGTACACTAAAGAAAATCTCAGCGTCTTTTCATGGTGAGATCTCTGCTGTGCAAGGGAGGAGAAGAAAATTAGGGAGTGAAACCACATCACACAGAGAAGAAGCACCAAGTAGTTTACTGCAGCAGTTAGAGAATTGCAGACAAACTCGTGGCCTGTTTTTCTGATCACCAAACCCTTAAAGAACCAAACTCTTCACATCATCTTTTAATGATCAGAGGCAGAAGACACACAGCTGTCTATTAAAGGACCAGAACATGCATGATCATGCTTTCAATTGACATACAAAATCAAAGAATCACAGAATAGTTTGGGTGGGAGGGACCTTTAAAGGTCATCTAGTCCAACCCTCCTGCAATAAGCAGGGACATCTTCAACTAGATCAGGTTGTTCAGAGCCCCATCCAACCTGACCTTGAATGTTTCCAGGGATGGGGCATCTACCACCTCTCTGGGCAACCTGTGCCAGTGTTTCACCACCCTTATTGTAGAAAATTTCTTCCTTAGTCTGAATCTACCCTCTTTTAGTTTAAAACCATTGCCCCTTGTCCTATTGCTACAAGCCCTACTAAAAAGCCCGTCCCCATCTTTCTTATGAGCCTCCTTTAAGTACTGGAAGGCCTCTATAAGGTCACCCCAGAGCCTTCTCTTCTCCAGGCTGAACAACCTCAACCCTCTTAGCCTGTCCTCATAGCATAGGTGCTCCAGCCCTCCGATCATTTTTGTGGCCCTCCTCTGGACCTGGTCCAACAGGTCCATGTCTTTCTTGTCCTGAAGCCTCCAATGCTGGACGCAATACTCCAGGTGAGGTTTCACCAGAATGAACAGTAATTAATTTTGATTTTCAGCACAAATGATTCTGGCTTTGTGCGTAAATATATCCAACTACCTCTGATACCTGCAGGTATCAGCCTTGAGGTTGTTTTAAACTATGGCCCCTGGGAACAGCTCTGGTGCCTTTGACCAGACAGCAATTTAGGCAATGCAGGGTGCATCCCCGAAGGCCCTCCTACAATGGAGAGGAATGGTAAGAAACAAGTGGGACTTTGGTATGGTACTGGGTGTTCATGGTAGCTTTTGACTGGAACAGGGGCTGTCATGAGACGTGGTTTAGTACACAACGGTGCAGGCTGTACCCTAGGTGTCTGCTGTGCAGGCTCCCTCTGCAGAAATGAAAACCGAGCCAGGAGGAGTCATCTGTTTCTTGTCCTTTGCATTGGTATTGGAGAACCACCAATACCTTAATCCCAGGGGCTGAAAGCATTTAGGGCTTTATTTTGCAATGAGTGGAGTTTAAGCGTGTGTTTTGGGTTGCAAGCTTTCTTTTACAAGTCAAGGTCCTGATATGGGCTTTTAATTAATTATGCTTTTAAATCTTCCTCCTTTCTATTTAGGTTTTGGGTGTAGGTGCAGAATTCCAATGGAGATCAGCTTCTGCTAAGGCAGAGCTCTTTGGCAGCATGAGTAACTCAAGCCTCAGAGATATAGATTAAATATTGCAGCGTAAAGAGTTTGCTGAAATTAAAATTCAAAATGGGTAAAAGTCCTTTCATTTCAGCTTTTGAAGAGATGCATGGCTCTCCTAAAAATGTAATCTACAAGACATGTCAAAGGTTTTTGACATTTGAAATTATAGCTCCAGTACCGAAGACAGGCTGTCAATTTGTAGCTTTGTGCTTTTTCTCCCTGTAAATGTGAGTAATTTCTTTTAGCCCTCAGTACATCACCAGTATATTGTTGTTTGTGGAGCTGCTTGGATTTAGTAGATGAGAATCAATAAATGAACCATTTGCTGACTGTGAAATTGACTTTTATAATTGAGAGACTGCTGAAAATGTATGTATATCTGAGGGAAGCAAAAATCAAACCGCATTATATTCTATGTTTACCACAGATCTGGGAGAATTAAGTTGATCCTTTTGGATAAAAGTCACAGAATCACATAAATAAACGTTGGATGGAAAGGACCACTGGATGTCACTTACTCTAAACTCCCACTCCAAGCAGTGCTGCCACCAGCACTAAGTCAGATCAGCCATGACTTTGTTTAGCTTGGATCTTGAAAAACCTTCAAGGTTGGAGCCTACACAGCCTTTCTGGTAACCTGTTCCCGTGCTGTGCTTCCCTCCCAGTGGGGAAATGTTTTCCTTTGTGTAACGCAAAAGTAATAGTTCATGGTTTCTACCTATTTTTAATTTTATATTAATATCCTTCCTGTAGGAGAAAAAAAAGTCCTACCTGTGCAAACTTCAAAGGAAAAAGGGGGGAAAGCTTTTTTATGATGTCATAAATTAGGTATCTCAGCTACTCAGCTCAGTTAATCATCTAGGCTCCCTATTAATGGGTAAACAGTGGCACTCCCAGATGGAGATTCAGGGGGACCAGAATGAAGGGCCTTCTGCTACTTCATCACTGAAGGTGGTGGGATTGTTTATGAGATCAGCTAGCATTTAAGATTGTCGAGTCAGGGTATTTTTGGCTCATTGTGTGTAATAGACTGAAACATTACTGAAACATAGGCAGAAAACCTGATTTGAGGCCTGGAACAACATAACCTGTGCTGAAGTTCATGTTCCTGTAACAAGGACCACTGCAAAATTTATCTCCAATGAAATAATACTGGACAGTGGGAGTTCCCTGCGGACGGTTCTGTTGACGAATCTTACTCCTCATGCCAGAAGCCCTGCTGCTGAGACTTTTCCCAGAGGTACATGTGAGCAATGTGAGCAACAGGTTCAGCCACTAGATGCTTATGGATAGAGCCTGTTATTTTACAGACTGCTTGGGTACCTTACGTAGCCTTGCACAGTAAGTAATACAGAGTGGCCTCATAGAGAAAGGAGTACCTGGTCTACAGAATCCGTTGTGAAATTTATGACAAGTAGATGGTAATATAAGCACTTGTTAGAAATGACCATAGTGCACAATTAGGCTTATAGTCACAAATTGTGCCTTAGTCTCCATTTTGGGTTCCTACCTTGAATATTTTTGCAGGTAACAGGCTAGTGCAAATCACTGAGTTAAAATAGCTTGTTCTTTGGAGGACTGAGAATTTGAATCTAAATATAGAGTTAGAATACCTACTGCTAGTTTTTGTGGAGTTTGTATACTTTTCCTTCAGAGTTGCCACCGGGCGCTTTTTTCTTGAGTGGAGCATCCTGGTGCTCCAAAGGCTATGGGATTTTAGGAACTTGCTTTAAGAATTCAGAAGCACTGCTTGACTTGCTGCTCAGGTTTGATGCACTCTTTCTGTCTGGTTGAACTCTTTCCATCAGATCAATTCTGAGGTATTGAACTTATTTGACACCTTGCCTCAGTAACTTCCCTGGACTTGCTCAGCATACTAATTTTCCTCAGTGATTCTTCCATAGCTATTGAGACGCTGAGAGTCTCACCTATGTCATGGCTAATCTTTCTTTTACCCTGCTTATCGTATCATCTTCCCCTGCTCCAGTCTCTGAGCCATGAGTTGATAAAGAGAGAAGCCGAACATAGCAAATATAGTTGACCTGTCAACTTGAACCTGGAAACCTGCTCCTTCAGCATCTGATTCTGTTTTACAAAAAACAGGCATGGCTAATTGCCAAAGGGAGTTCTGCCTCTGACTTTCTGCTTTTCCTGAAGAAGTTTATGTGAATACCTATTTAGTGTCATGAAGCATTTAAAATGGAAAAAAAAAAAAAAGGTGCCTTCCAGAGGCTCAAAGGTTCCCCTTAGAAATGCGTTGGCAGAGGCTTTGTGAAAATGGAAGCCTGATACCACGTTAAAAGCTGCAAAGTCACTGTGAAGATCCATAAGAGTCAATGCATCTCCAAAAGGATGGTAGTGGGGGAGTAGTATGTAGGTACTGTGTCATGATGATCTCAAAGGTCTTTTCCAACCTAAATGATTCATTCTATGACATCCTGTGTTTGTATGCAGTTACTACTTCTGGCAAATAATACAGCAAAACCCTTTATAAACCGGGGCCAGACCAATCAAGTGACTTAATTTTCATCTAATTTAGAGGAGCTATTGAGTTTGAAAATTAAGGCAGGAATTTGACAATTTGATACATGAAATGCCACTTTGTTTGTGTGTGGCTACTGAAATTGTGCTGTATTTAGAAATGAGGCAAACAAATAACATTTTTTTGATTCTGTTGTTTCCAAGGAGGGAGAACATGAGCACCAAGGATAAAAACTGAAAGAGAAAAAGAAATGTAACATGCGACTTAAAGAGCTCATCTAGTTCATACACCTGTTCCATGGCAGGATCATCTCTACCTAAGTCATTTCTTAAATGTTTGTCTAGATTTTTCCTAAAGTTGTCCAAGGAAAGAGGTGGTATGGACCTTCCTTGGCAATCTATTTCAGACCTTTTATTTCAGAATTTACAGAGTTCTTTGAATTTGAGTCATTCTTGCTTCTGTAGGAACCAATTACTGGGGCCTCACAAATACTGGACAGTACAGAGAGGTAGCTTTCTATGTCCTGCGGACAACATCCTTGTCTCTAAATTCTTGGATGACACTTGTAAAATCACCCTGAATTCTAATCCTGTTTACTTGTGGTCTCTTCCAGCATCATATTATTTGCAGAGGTAATTGTCTCCTTCTCTATTCAGGCCTCCAGGTCGTGAGCTAAATCAGTAGGCAGGACTAGATCCAGGACAGATACCTACAAAACCTCGCTCAGTTTCTCTTTCCACTCCAATGGTGAACCAGGGTGTGTAGTCGCTGAGTGTAGCTCTCTGAAGGTTTGTGCCCAACCTGCACTAGTTTCATCAGCACCCTAATGTGCTGATGAAAAAGTCGCATGAATCAGGGGCAGGAACATAATAAAATAGAGGTATGTGACTCCTACTGCTTCTTCTCTAGCTACAAAGCCTGTTACCCATTATAGGAAGGAAATTATATTGGTGCCATATTTTTTTTTTCTTAACAAGTCCATTCTGGCTGCTACTTATTTCCATGTTCCCTTCAACAAATATTTTGTAACAGATAGATCTACTCTTTTTTTTTTATTTTATTTTTTTTGGGGGGGGTAAGGGGAATTGAAGTTTTGGTGACAGGCATCTACATTTTCATGCCTTTCTCCATTACTTTTTAAAGCCAGAGGTGATCTTACTCTTTGCCTGTGTACAGATATTTTTAAAAAAAATGAAAAGAGGGGTGGAAAGATGTGAATTTTAGGACAGCTAACGAAATGCACAGGGGCAAAGAGCTGGCTTAGTAAAACAAACCATTTGAAATAAAGGTTGCAGCAAAACCACTTAATAGACCTGTATATAGGAGAATAAAAAGAAGTGCTAACGTCTTGTCATGAGATATAGTGTTGGGGAGAAAAGCACTTTGGGTTAGAGGGAATCTAACAAGGCATGAGCCCTAAAGCAGGACAGCAATGGCTCGGCATAGCACCATCAGACCGACAGCTAGACAGCCAGGACACAGGTTATTTGTGATGGGAATGAAAGTAATGCTGTCCCCAATACATCCTCACACAGACTTCCCATGTATTAGAATAGGTAAGGACCTATGTATCTATGGCATTGGGCAGTCCTGCCTATCTAGGCACCACTGGACTTTTACTGATTTGTAGGAAAGTCACCACTGGAACAAGGTGAACATACTTGTTTGTTTTCTCCGAATGGAGAACTCCAACTGTCAAAGGACTGTTTAATGCCCAATGCTAAAGGAAAGTATTTATTGTAGCGCTTCTGCTTATCCCTGGTTTCCCACAAAACAGAGGTGAATGCTTTACTAATAATTGCACTCATCCATACTCTACCCAAATTTCCTAGTCAAGCAGACATCTAGGGTTGCTTTATAAGCAAATAAAATACAAATTATCTCTTCATCCCACGTACAAACATATTAAAGCCTTCTGGGAATTCTACACTGTAATTTTCTCTTCGGCTTACTCAGATGCTCCCCAACATGAGGTTTTACTGATTGCCTAGAACATCCTTGTGCAGAGACCTGCACGCACATTTGGGGTGTTTGTGATATGCAACCCGGTAAATCCAGCAAGTTTGAATTAAGTGGGTTGAACATCACCAAATGCACAATACGTGGCGCTTCCTCTCTGTTCGTCTTAAAAGCTAATTGACGGGAAGCTGTATTTCTGGCTGATGAGCCATTACTCTCTGTGGAGAGGCACTGTTGTCAGAGTGATGGCTTAGAGATTCCAGTAAGTTTGTAATAGGAGGAGAAGAATCTAGGATTGCTTCAGTCCCCAAGGTCACCTCTGCACTGATGTGAACGACTGTACTTTCACTAAAGTCAATGGGTCTAGCCTGATGTACTATAGCTGAGCATTACTGCCTGGATGTAATTAATCTGCGGGGTTTGTTTTCTTTTTTTTTTTTTCCTGTCTGATCTGGCATCCATTGACAGCCAAAGTACATTAATGGGACTGTATGACTTGCCTGTAAAGGCAGGCATATCTTCTGAGAAGCTTCTGCCTCGCTGATGAATGCGTAGGAGTATCATGTTGCTAGTCTATCCAAAATTATTCTAAGAGTAAACAGTCCTTTCCTCTTGTATTTGATGGGGAAACACAGGACAGGAGAAACAGCATATTATGAAGCCTTTTTTTATTGCTGGGGAGTTAGGATCAGATCCACAGAAGAACATAAGGTTTTGCAACTCTCAGCACGTCACTTCTAGGTGCTTCGGAGAGGAGACCTAGAGCTCATCCCTGTTCCATGTTTTGCTACTTTGTATTAACTGGTACATACGATAAAATACACGGCCTAATATCCAGTCTGCCTTTTTCCTCTTTCCCCCCAAAGTGAATACCTGTGTCACTGGATGACAGAATTATTCACATGCTTACTCCTTTCCCCCCATCTAATGCATCTTCTGGTCTTTTTGTAAAGTGGGAGAGGCAGAGGTGGATCATATAGCCCATAAGCTAGCAGGCTGGGCAGCCTTCCTGCAGGAGGTGAGAGAAATGGGCTTGAGTCTTTGCAGAAAGAAGAGGGAATTAAATTTGTTTCTCACAGCCAGTCCTACTGAGGTATATTAGGCACATCTCCACATACTTGGCTAAAGTCTCTCTGAGGAGATAGGCCCTGCGGCAAGCATTCCCTAGCCTCTTATTGCTAATTATAGGTGTAATCTACTACATGCAGCCATCTGGGAAGTGATACTATTCAAAGAACTTTAAGACTCTAGATGTGGAAGGTACTGTGCAAAATCAGGTGCTATCCTAGTTTACATAGACTGTGCTCAATTATCCATAAATTTCATTGACTATTGGGTGGGACTTAGGTTTTAAAGATTCCCGGCATCCTTTTATGTGTGGATGATTTAGAATCTTAAATAATAGCTTCTGCTCTTTTACTTTGCTTGACTACTTCAGGTTTAAGTGCTGAGGTATTGTATATTTC